>MU390325.1:0-152503 GCA_022578715.1 Nemania sp. FL0916 | reverse complement strand
TTCGATTTAAAAATTATAAATTATATAATAAAAATTTTAAAAAAAAAATAACCCGGATTTTATATAAAAAAATATATTAAATATTTTATAAACGATTTTATTATTATAAATAGTATTAATAAGTTAAAAAATATATTAATTAAAAGTTTTTTAATTAAAAAAATATAAATAAAAAAAAAAATCTATATAATTATAATAAAAAATTATTTTATATTATATTATTTAAAATTTACAAAATTTATTTTAATATTAATAAAAATAAAAAAATAATTAATATAAAATATATATATTATGTTTTTATTATTTATAAATTATATAAAATATAATTTAAATTAAAATTTAAAAAAGATTACGAAATTAAAAAATACGAACTATATAACTATTTATATAATAAAACTTAATTATACGATAAAATACCCTGTATTTATAAAAAATATTTATATATTTTTATAAACAGATTAATTATAATTAAAAAATATATTTATAATAACAAAATTAACAAATATAACTTATATTTCGACTTTGGACTATTATTTATAAAATAAAGAACTTTTGTTTTATTAATACCCCGAGTAATATTAAAATTATTACGATTAAAAAAAACTATATAATAATAATACAATTATTAAATTAAACAATAATACGAATATATAAATAATAAATGTTTTAAACATGTAATAATAAAAATAAAAGTTTAAAAAATAGTTTTATAAAATACGAAATTAAAAAATAAAAACGGTTTTTATTACTAAAATAATAAAAAACCGAAAATATAAAAGTTTTACGAAAAATATAATATAGTTTACAAAAGTAAATAAAAATCGAAATAAAATATAATAAAAAAAAATATCGGATATTAATAAACTTAGGATCCGAAATCGACTTTATTTTACCCCGAGTTGTTAAAAAAGATCGTATATTTTAAAAATATAAAAACAAATCATATAAAATTATAGTATTTAATAAAAATAAATTAAATTATAACAATAATCGTATATTTAAAAAAACTAAATTATTCGATATATTAATATAAAAATATAAAAAATAAATTATATTCGATATTATAAATATTTTTAATTATAACGTTATTTTCGGAATAAAATAGTTAAAAATTAGCAACCCGATAATTCGATAAAAAAATAAAACGATAATTTAAGATATTAGAAATATTAATAAAATATAAAAAACAACGGAAGAAATTATAATATTAAAAAAATATTTATTATATAAAGACTTGTTTAAAATATTTAAAAAAAACGAGTTATTTAAATACGGATTTTAAAATTACCGGATTTTATTAAAAAAAATACGAATTTAAATTATATTAGATTTATTATATAAACTTTAAAAAGTTAAAAACTTTATAAAATTATATATAAAAAAACCTAAAACGAGGGTTTATACGCGAATCGGAATTATTATATAGTTACCCGGTCCTATTAATATTAAAAATAAAAGACGGAAAACAGGCCCGAGATAAAAAAAAAAACCTAGTATAACGAATAATAATAGATTATCGTTTATTAAATATAATTATAATCTTAAATAAATATTTTTTAATTTTTTTTGTTATAATAAAAAAAAATATTAGTTAAGTTTAATAATTTATTATATTCGATATATTTAACGGATATTATATTATTAAAATAACGGAAAAAAAAAATAAAAAACCGTTATACGAACGATTTATAAATTATATAAATATACGGTTATATTTTAAAAATTACGTAATACCCCAGCAACCTTTTAACGTATAATAATAATAATATTCCGGAAATTTTTAAATAAATTTATGTTTGTTTATTTTAACAATATTTTTATTTATTTAAAAATTTTAAAAAAATATAAAAAACATATAACGATAGTTTTAAAAAAGTTTTAATAAATAAAATTACGATTAAACGTAAAAAAATACGTGTAATATATTTAAAAGATTAATTTTTTAAGATTTACTATTACCCCCGGAAAAATCTAAATATAGGAGTTAAAAATTAAAACAGTACGTAATTAGAAAATACCGGACTTATACACGGTTACTAATATTTAACAAATATTAAGATTTTTAAACTACGTACAAGCTTTAATTATAGATTTTGGAATACTAGTAAAACTTTTTACAAAATATACTATTAAAAAATACGAAAAAAAAACGTTCTTTATTTTAAAAAAAGCTAAAGAAGTATTCGAAACGTTAAAAATAAAGGTTATTTTTAACCTAGTAATACGATTATTAAATTTAATAAAAAAAAAAAGATTAAAAACGGACGTTTTAAACGGTATGATCGCCGGAATACTCGAATAACTAGAAAGTAATAAAAAATAACACCTAGGAGCCTATTATTCGAAAACGTTATAAAACGCCGAATTAAAATATTTAATTTATAATAAAAAATTACTAGTTATTATTAAAATATTAAAAAAGTAAAAACTTTTTATAAAAAGAATAACGGAACTATTTAAAATCTATTCCGATTATAAAAATTTAATTATATTTATATTTATAAAAAACTTTAATAAATAGTATAAAAACTAGTTAATTTTTTTTATAAAATTTAATTTTAAAATATATTATATTAAAAAAAAAGATAATATTTAAGTAAATATTTTTAATCGATAAGGATAAAAAAGATTTAAAGTTTTTAAACGAAATATTTAAATATTATATTTTTAAAAAGATAAAAGTTTATGTATACGGGCTATTTTTAAAGATTTTTTAAAAGTTTAATTGTAATAGTTGTAACAAGTTTATAACTTTTAAAAACTAGCGGAACTATATAAACAGAAAAGGTTAAAAACGGATAAATTAGTTTATAAAAAAAAGATCTACTTACCCGAAACTTTGCGAAAAAAATTCGTTAAAAAATTCTACGAATATTTTTTACATAGATATTAAAAAATAGTTAAAACAGTTAAACGTTTATTAAAAAAATACGATTTCCCCGGATTATAAAAAACCGTAAAAAAAATAATAAACGTTTATAATATTTATAACAAAATTAAAACCGTTCGGTATAAATTTTACGGGTTTTTATAGCCGATATAAATATTTAATAAAACATAGTATATTATTATTTAAAACTTTATTATTATATTTTTACTATTAACCGACCCGGTTATAAAAATATAGTACGATAGAATATAGGTTATCGTAGATCGATTTACGAAATACGGTTATTTTTTATTTTTTAAAAGCGATACTATTATTAAATAGCTAGTATACGCCTTTATTCGTTAATATTTAAACAAATATAAACTATTTGAACGGATTATTTTTAATCGAGATATTTTTTTTACGTTTAAATTCGGTATAAGTTTTTTTAAAAAAATTAATATAAAGTTTAAATTTTTAACCGTTTATTATTTTTAAACAGATAAATAAATAAAAAAGTTAAATTAAACATTTAAATAATATTTTTAAAATTATATTAATTACGAATAAAATAATTAATACGAACTTTTATTTATAGTTTAGCTAGTTTATAATATATTTATAAATAAAAACATAAATATATTATTTTACGAAATAGTTTATAAATATTAAATAAATATAAACCGATAAAAAAAATCTCGAATTAAAACTCCCGTTATTAAAATAATCGTTCCAAGGGCCGAAATACTTGTTATAAAAATTAAAACAATATAAACTAAATTATAAACCATATTTTAATTTATTTAGTAACACATGTTAGAATATTATAATAAAAAAAAAATTAAAGGATTAATTTTAATAAAAAAAAATAAGGTTTATTTGTTCCGATAAAAACAAAATTTAAATATTAATATTTTTTAAATTAAAACGAAACGATTAAATAATAAATTAAATTTTAAAAAACTTGGATTTTTTAAAATTAAAAAAATTGTTTTATTAATTAATTATAAACTATTATTATTAAAAATAATACGAATTTATTTTGTTTTTTATATTTCTTTATTTAAATTTATATTAAAAAATATACTGTTAAAAATATAATTTAAAATAAAAACCGATTAAAACATTTATAAAGTCGAAAAAATCTTAGATTCTTGTTAAAATAATAATAAATTCGAGTATTTCGTTAAATAAAAAAGGTATTTATATATTAATAATATTTAAAAACCTAAAAAATATTTAAAAACTGCCGCGATAATTGTAAATTAGTTTTATTATTAGCATTTTAACCGATTAAAGTTAAAAAAACGAAGTCGACTTTTAATAAAATATTAAAAATATCTTAGTTAAAAAAAAGAAAAATAATAACGGATAAAAAATAAACTTGTTTAATAGTTAAACGTTTTTGTTCTTTTTTTAAACGTTTAAACTTTTTTATCGTTTTTATGTTTTTAATTCTACGACGAATTATTTTAATACTACGACAATAGAAAAATTTGCGAGTTTTTTATAAACGATTAAGTTTATTTAAAGTTTCGCGTAATATTTATTAAATACGTTTTTTTTTTTATTTTAACTTGTTTTTTTTTTCGATAAGCTTTTTATACTTGTAAGACAACGGACTAAATATATCGTAATAATTACCGTAGTTAATATAATTAGAACATTTCGACAAACTAATAACAATAACGTATTTTCTTTTTTTTTTAAAATATTAAAAGTAAAATATAAAAATATTAAAACTAAATCGTTTAATATAACGGGCGAAATTTAATACGTGTTAACGTTTGCGCGATTTTTATTTAATATAACGATTAAATATAACGAAAAAAGTAAAAAAGAAAAAGAAATTAAAAAACATATTAAAAAAGGAGTACTTATTATTTATTATTATAAATAATAATTTTAAAAAAAAAAAGATAATATTACGAATTAATAAAAGAATAGTTTGTTAAAAAGATAAACGTAATAAAAGAGCTAATTAATTAACGTAAAAATTGGACTAAGAGACGGGCTATAGTTACCGGGTACGTAGTAAAATTACGTAACGGGTTTAAAAAGATCAAACGTTAAAAATATTTAAAACGTTTAAAAACGAGTTTTTAAAACGTTTAAAAAACTTAACTATTTAAAACGGCCGAAAAATATAAAAAAAAATATTTTAATAAAAGAAAAAATTACTATATAATTACGAATATTTTTTTTTATATCTAATCACTCGTTTTTGTTTTTTAGTTATTAACTTATTTATTTATTTACTTACTTATTTAACTTATAATTTTTACTAAGTAATATATTCCTTACCCAAAATCAATTACTTTTATTGTATAGTGACGGGGAGTACCTTGAAAACTTCCTAACGGATACCTATTAAAGATCCTATTGTTACCTGTAAATCAAGACCCCGTGCGCTCTCCTATATTGTTGTATAGGAGGTCCGTTACATCGTATAATAGTTTTTTATTTTTTTTTTTTTATTATTTTAATAATATAATATCCGTTAAATATATCGAATACGGTAAACTATCGGGCTTAATTAATATTTTTTTTTATTATAATAAAAACAATTAAAAAATATCCGTCCGGGATTATAATTATATTTAATAAACGATAATTTGTTATTATTTATTATATTAGGTTTTTTTTTTATTTCGGGTTTATTTTCCGTTTTTTATTTTTAATATTAATAAAACTAAATAACCGTATAATAATTTTAACTCGCGTATAAACTTTCGTTTTAAGTTTTTTTATATATAGTTTTATAAAACTTTAAATTTTTTAAAATTTATATAATAGATCTAATATAATTTAAGTTCGTGTTTTTTTTTTAATAAAATTTAATAATTTTAAAATCCGTGTTTAAATAACTCGTTTTTTTTAAATGTTTTAAATAAATCCTTATATTGTAAATATTTTATTAATATCCCGATTTTTTCCGTTATTTTTTATATTTTATTAATATTTCTAATATTTTAAGTTATTATTTTGTTTTTTTATCGAATTATCGGGTTGTTAATTTTTAATTATTTTATTCCGAAAATAACGTTATAATTAAAAATATTTATAATATCGAATATAATTTGTTTTTTATATTTTTATATCGATATATTAAATAGTTTAATTTTTTTAAATATATAATTATTATTATAATTTAATTTGTTTTTATTAAATATTATAATTTTATATAATTTATTTTTATATTTTTAAAATATACGATCTTTTTTAATAACTCGGGGTAAAATAAAGTTAACTTCGGATTTTAAGTTTATTAATATCCGATATTTTTTTTTATTATATTTTATTTCGATTTTTATTTATTTTTATAAATTGTACCGTATTTTTCGTAAAATTTTTATATTTTTAGTTTTTTATTATTTTAATAACGAAAACTATTTTTGTTTTTTAGTTTTATATTTTATAAAACTATTTTTTAAACTTTTATTTTTATTATCGTATATTTAAAACATTTGTTATTTATATATTTATATTATTGTTTAATTTAATAATTATATTATTATTATATAGTTTTTTTTAATTATAATAATTTTAATATTATTCGGAATATTAGTAAAACGGGGGTTTTTTATTTTATAAATAATAGTTTAAAATCGAAATATAAGTTATACTTGTTAGTTTTATTATTATAAATATATTTTTTAATTATAATTAATTTATTTATAAAAATATACAAATATTTTTTATAAATATAAAATATTTTATTGTATAATTAAGTTTTATTATATAAATAGTTATATAATTCGTATTTTTTAATTTCGTAATCTTCCCCGGGTTTTAATTTAAATTATATTTTATATAGTTTATAAATAACGGGAATATAATATATATACTTTATATTAACTGTTTTTTTATTTTTATTAATATTAAAATAAATTTTATAAACTTTAAATAATATAATATAAAATAGTTTTTTATTATAATTATATAGATTTTTTTTTTATTTATGTTTTTTTAATTAAAAAATTTCTAATTAGTATATTTTTTAACTTGTTAATATTATTTATAATAATAAAATCGTTTATAAAATGTTTAATATTTTTTTTTATATAAAATCCGGGTTATTTTTTTTTTAGAATTTTTATTATATAATTCGTAATTTTTAAATCGAATATAATAATAATATTTTTAATTAATTTATTTTATTAATTTTTTTAATCTAAAGTAATATTTATAAGTTTTTCCGTTTAAATCGTTATAATTAAAACATTTTTTTTCGTTTAAAGTAAAATTACTTTTTTATATTATTATATATATAATAACTGTACGTTTTAATTCCGATTTTAAATTATATTCGTAAATCTCGGTATTATTTTAAACGTTTTAAACTTTTTAATCGTTTTTATCGTTATCGTAGATTTTTATAACTCGGGTTTTTCGGGTTTTTTACGCCTTTTTTTAAAAAACTCTTTTTTATTAATACTAAGTTGTTTTTTTTTATAAGTTTAAATATTAACGTTTATAGTATTTTTTTTTTTTATATTAGAAATATTCTACGTTAGATATGTTTTTTAATATTTGTTTTTATACCGCGTTTATTTTTAATAACTTTTTCTCCGGGTTTTTTTATTTTATTTAAGTTTTTTAAATTCTATGTTTAGTTTTCGTAATACTCGTTCGTTTTTTATTTATATATTTATTAAACGATCGTTTATCCGTTATAATTACGTTTTTTACGTATTTACCGAACGTTATTAGTTTATTATTTTAATATATTTCGTTTTATATTTGGGTTTTTAATTTATTAAAAAATAAAGTAAATAATACTACCTCGGGTAATTTTAAAATAACTGTTAGTTTTTTAAACTTTATCGTATAAACTACGGTATTTTTAGTTTATTTTAACTGATATAGTAGTTTTTTAATATGTTCTGTTTTTTTTTTATTACCGAATAAGTTTTTTATATAATTTTCGAATCCGGAATATATTACGAAAATTCTTTTAGTTTTTAATTTTCGTTCGTTTTTTATATTTTTTAAATAGTTTTTTAAAATTAGTTTAAACTATTCTAGTACTGTTTTTATTAAAAATTACGCCGTTATTATAATTTTTTTAACATCCGTGTTAATAATATTAACGTACTAGTTTATATATAGACGTATTTAAATAAAGAATAATTTAACATCCGTAACTTTGTTATAAGTTTTAGAAAATGTAGGCTTAAATCTTTTAATATTTATTATATTTATATTAAATGTTCGTATTATTAGTAATAATACTTGTTCTAATTGTTTACTTATTAATTTAGATAAGGATGTTATATTTTGTTACGGTAGTATTAGTTTTTTAATTGTTTAAATATTGTAGTTTTAAATAAATCTTTTGTTAGTTTGTATACTAGAATCTATAGGAGGTTTTTGTTTTTTTTTTAATTCTTTTTCGTTTAAGTTATCGTTAGAATTATTGTTAGAATCGTCGTTATTAAAATTTCTTAAGGTTTTTCTAATAGGCTCGTTGTTTTTTTCTTTTATAGTTATTTATTCCGTTTAAGGTTTAATAATTAAGTCTAGGTTTATTATTATAATTATATCTTTTAATCGATCTTGTACTAAAGTTGTAATAAACGTATTTATTAATATTTACTTTTTTATTTGTTATTTTCGGGTTTTTAGTTTTATAACTTGTAAGTAAGTTTTTTAAAATATCCGTTTGTTAATCGTTTGTAATTAAGGTATCTTTTAAATATACTTTTTAAAATCTTTTTTTTTATAATTTTTTATTATTAAAACTTCTTTATACCGATATTTGTTTATTTATACTAAGTTTTATTAATTAAAAAACTATTAAAATATAACGGATTTTTTATATAACAATATAAAAGTATATACGGGGTTTTAATTTATAAGTAATAATAAAAGCTTAGTAAATATCCGTTAAAAAGTTTTTAAAATATTCCCTGTTATTTTATAATAAAGGCGATTAATTTTAAATAAAAAATATATTATTTAATAAAAAAATAAGTTAAATTAATAGTTAAAAAATAAAAATAAGTAACTAAATACAAAAAAATCTATTATAGTTATATAGTAATCTTTTCTTTTTATTAAAACGCTTTTTTTTACGTTTCTCGGCCGTTTTAAATAATTAAACTCTTTAAACATTTTAAAAACTTATTTTCAAACGTTTTAAATATCTTTAATATTTAATCCTTTTAAAACTGTTACGTAACTTTATTATACACCCGGTAACCGTAGTTTGTCTTTTGGTCCAGCCCCCGCGTTAGCCAATTAGCTCCCCTATCACGCTTAGCCCTTCAACGGGCCATCCTTCTGTCAGTTCGTAACAAAAATATTTAAAAAACGTAACTTAAGTTATTATAAGTTTTTACCGCTAATACCCTGATTAACCCGGCCGAGGCTAAAATTTAAGCCGAAAACTAACTAATCGACGTTATTAAAAATACTGAGTTATAACAAGTTATTAATAAAACGTTACTTTTGATCGTTTAAAATAAAAAAAATACCGTTTTTTTTATTTAATTTAAACATATTACGTTCGAAAAGTTTATTATTATAACGTTTTATTAAAGCGCGAGTTTTATAAATACGTGTAAAACAATTAATAATTTCCGCTAGTTTAAATTAAAACGCGGTTAAACGTTTATAAAAAAACAACAAGTTATTACTCGTTTTTTTTTTTTACGATTTAATTTTTCTTATTAATTTAAAACCCGAGATAATAAAAACGTTATTAATATATTATTATAAAACTGATTATAATAAATATATATTTAATAATAAAAAAATTTATCGGATATTTAATAAAATCCCGATAAATTATATTTAAAATAATAAATATACGGTATATTTATTTTACGACCGTTTTTATTAACGTACCGGTATAAAAAAAAACGTTTAATAATAATATTACGCGATTTTATAATACGATTTAATATAATTAAAAAAAAACATAAAAAAAAACTTACTAGAGAAAAAATTGTTATAAGTAATAATTCTGGGAAAAAAGGTATAATATTATAAACTAATAAAAAAAAAACTTATTAAACAAGTTTAATATAAGGTACAACGGTTAAAAAAATCGAATAAATAATAAAATAAACAAAAATACATATAAAAAAATATATAAGTATATAATCTAAAATTATAATATTAAAAGTAATTTAAAACTAAAATTACTTATAAGAAGTAATCCTTAGTCGGGATTATTTAATTATTAATAAGCTAGTAATTTAAAGTTTACGTTTTAAAAAGTAATTAAAACGTTATTTATTTAAAAAAACGAAAAAAATATTTATATAACTTATAATGTTTTTTATATAACTAATTATTCTTTCCTCGTTATTTAATTTAAACTTTAATTAATTTTTAAAATCTAATTATTAAAAAAAACCTTTTAACAATTAAATTTTTTATTGTTATATTGTTTTAATTTATTTAATATTTTACTTTAAATATAAATTAACTTTAACCCTTATTAAAGTTTACTTATATTTTATAAATACCCTCTTATAACGATCGTTATAAAACATAAATATCAGGAGTTTTTAATACGAAATTAGTTTATCGTCGGGGTTATAACGCGAATATTTATTAATTTTCGAGTTTTAAATTTTCACGTACATATAATTTCCGTATAAAATAAACACGGGTATTAATATTTATAAAATTATCGCGATTAAAGTTGTATTTTATAAATAATATTCCGTTTAAATTAACAGGATTATAATAATATATATAAATAATATAATAATTTAATTAAATTTCGAAAACGTTTTTACGAAAAACTTTTTATTATCGAACTTGTTTTATAAAATTTTTTTATTCGTAACCCGTAATAATATCTCGTTTTAAATTTAAAAAATTATTTTATTAAATAATATTTTAACTAACGTTTTATTTAAAACCGATTTTGTTTTAATTATTAATTTTTATTTAATTTAATAAATTTTATCGAAAATAATTTTATTTCGCGATTTTTAAACCGTTTATATATATTTAAACGTAATATTAAAAATAATTACGCGCGATTATTATACGTAAAATTAACGGATTCGATTTATAAAAAATACGAAACGGTTATAAGAATATACGAAAATTAATATTAAAATTATAATAAAACTTTATAACCCGCGATTAAAAAAACGTTTAATTTTTACGTATACGATAAAATTTTTAATTTTATATTATTTTTTATTTATCCGCGTTATAATCAGTTCACGTCGATTTTTAATTTAATACGAAAATATTTAAAAGCGTACACGTGTATAAGTTAATTTAAAAAACAATTTATTTGTTTTTTTATAATAAAAACACGTTTATAAAAATACCGATTTCGAAACAATTTTTATACAATTTTGTTTTAAATAAAACGATAATCGATAAGTTTTTATATAATAAACTAATAACGAACGCGGTTTTTATAATAACGTAATACGGTTTTTTCCGTTTAAACGAAATTATATATAATAATTTTAATTAAAATAATTTTTAAAAATAACAAGTTTTAAAATTAACGCGGTTTATAATATAACTAACTCGATTAAAAAAATTTTTTTAAATTTTTTTCCGTAATATAAAAACAAATAAAAATCGTTTTAATATTTATATTATATTAAAAACAATTAATATAAATTCGTATTTTATTTATTATATAAATAAATTTTTAAATTAAAATAATAATTTAAAATATATAAACGATTCGGGTCCGTTATTTTAATTCGAATCCGGAACTTTTTTAAAAATAAAAGCGAAAATTTTTTTAAATAATCGATTGTTTTAATTAAATATCGATTAAAACGCGTATACGGGTTATAATTTTTACCGCGGCGTTATATAATACGTTTATAACGCAAGTATAAATAAAAATAATATTAAACTATTAAACCGGTAATTATCGGATATAATTAAACGTTATTATAAAATATTTTATTTTAAAAAATTACGCGTAAATAAACAGTTCGTATCCGGTATAATACCGGATATATTAAAAACGATTTTTAAATATAATAAAAAAAACTTTTTTAATTTAAAACGTTTTTAATTTTAAATTCGGATTTAATTCATTAAAATATTTAATAATAAATTAAATTTAATATATTAATATTTATTCGTTATTAAATTTGTAATAAATTTATTACGTATTAAAAAAGTTTTTACGCGATTAATTAATAAATTAATTATTTATTATAATTATTATAATAATCGGATTATATTAATTAAAATAATAACGCGTATTTATTACGAATTAAAAGTAAATATTATACGTATTTTACTCGGTTTCGGCTTTTTCTTTGTTTTTTTCGTTGTTTATTTTTTTTTTAACTTAGAACTACTGTCGTCGGATTTTTTCGACTTTTTAATTTTTTCGGGTTTTTCGTTATTATTATTTTTATTATTATTAAAAACGATAATCGGAACCAAATTCGAAATAAATTTAATATAAGTATTTTTTTTTTTCGTTTTTTTTAACGTATTTAAACTTTTTATAATTAATAAATTAACGTTATATTTTTCCGATTATATTTTAAAATAAAACTATTATAATTAATAACGAATTCGATATAGATTTAATACGGATTCGTATTTTTAACGTTTAATTATATTTTATTCGTTTTATTATTATTCCGAGTTAAACAAATAATAAAACGAGTTATTATAAAACAATATTAAATTTTATTAATTTTAAATTTCGTAATTTTAATTTAATTTTTAATTAAAAACGAATTCGAATTAAATTTATAACCGAATTTAAAAAAAATTTATAACGGAATAAAACTTATTAAATAATAATTATTATTAACGAATTTTTTTCGAGCCGCGATATAATATTAATATTTTATTATAATTGTTTTAATAATCGAAACGTAAAATTTGTTTTTATTTTATAAAATTAAAATTAAATATAAATTTAAAACAAATTTATAATTATATTAATACGAATTAATTAATATATATAATAATTATAATAAACGTTTTGTTTTATTATAAACGTTATATTTTATATTAAAAAACTTCGTATTAATATTAAATTTACCGCGGATTTATAACGGATATTTATTATTGTTTTAAAAATTAACGTCCGGGTTATATTAATTAACAGTTTTTTTTAATAATATAATTAACGCGTTAAAATTTATAAAAACGCGGTTATATTTCGAATTAAATATAAATTTATAACGTAATAATATTAATTAATTTATTAAAAAATTATAATTATTATTTAAAAAAAAAAAAGTTTAATACTATATTAAATATAATTATTATAGTTTTTAATTATAAAACACCCGTTTTATTATTAATAAAATATACGAGTTAGTTTAATTTAATTAACGTATTTATAAATCCCGTAATTTTTAATTATATAATTTAAAAATTTTTTTTTTAAATATATTTATAATAAATTTTCGGTTAACTTATTACGAATTTATTATTATAAAAATTTAAATAATTAAAACGTAATAAATATTAAATATAAATTAAATAATTTTAAATTAATTTTTAAATTTTTTTTTATATTTTTTTTATATAAAAATCGATAAAAACAATTTCGTATTAAAAATTAATTTTAAAAAACTTACGTTTTTTTTAATATAAATATTTATATTATTTAATATATATATTTTATTATATATTATAAATAAATAATTTTATAAAATTATAAAAACTTATTATATAATTTTTTTATAATATTATATAATTAAATAAAATATAATTTAAATATAACGAAAAATTTTCTTACTTGTTGTTTTTTTTATATTAAATCGCGTTATTTTATTAATTAATTAAAACAGTTTTAAACTAGCTTTTAAACTTTTTTTACACCCTTTTCGTACAAAAATCGATAAAAACAGCCTCGTACTGAAAGCTAGCTTTAAAAAACTCACGCTCCCCCCAATACAAGTACTTATACTACCTAACGTGTGTGCCCTGTTATGTGCTGTAGAATGATGTCTTTGTTCAACTCTTTCAATCGGGCGCGATCATTCTAGGGAAAGCTCAGCTATCCGTAAGTGCTCACTCCTGTTTCTAGGCTGATCTGCTCTGTAGATACAGTGTTAACAAGTGGTAGATACTATACTGGTATACATAGTAAGCAGTCATAGCTCCCACTGTGGTGCATGTACAGTACTATATGGTACTGTACCTAAAGCACTGTACTGTACCTAGGGCGAACCAATCCCTGCAGGTGTGCACAGGTTGATTACCGATCCACTTGTCTATCGGTATCTTCCTGTCTATTCCATCCCACTTCTTCGCCTTCGAACCCCTCCATCCAAAAATACGTTACCTACCTGCTACCCTAACTAAATAAAATCTTCGCATCAAATTGCCGGTGCATCCATCACTTGTCTCTGCCTTTCGTCCGCCTTCTTACCTGTCGACATCCAATACGAAGCCCAGATACCACGACTTCAAAGTCTTAGAAGGAGACTTCTATCACTTCTGAACTCAAATTTTACCTGCATTGTTGCCCCGCCACTTTCACTTTTGATACAGTTCGCATCCCTGTCTCGGCTAGATTCTACGAAATATCTACCCGCACACCTCGAAAGCCTTAGGTCCTTTTCGCGACGTTTGGGAGAGAGGCCCTAGGGTAATACCCTCTTGGGCTCGTCACGTCAGACATCCGATCCTTCAGCAGGCTTGATTTCCCGAGCTCTCCGAAGATTATCATCAAAAGATGGCCACGATAGCGAGCAACCGGCCCTCCGGCGCCGCCTTCCAAACCCAGCCTGAATCCGCATCAACAGCCCATCAATATACATGTAATACATGTCAAGTGGCTTTCCGCTATGCAGATACCCAGAAGGGCCACATGAAGAGCGATTGGCAGTACGTGTCTTTTGCTGTGCATCTGCAGACCTTGATTATATATATTACATTGTGCTAACTATTCGTGACTTGCTCACAGCCGGTACAACCTCAAGCGCCGTGTTGCATCGCTTCCCCCCATATCGTCTGAAGTCTTTACCGAGAAAGTCTTCCAGGCTCGTGCTGCCACCGAGGCCGAGGCCGACCGTGCCGGCTTCCAGCAGTTGTGCGAAGTCTGCCAGCGAACATACTATAGTGAGAACTCGTTCCGGAATCACATCGGCAGCCAAAAACACAAGGCCAAGGAGGCAGCTGTGTTGAGACGGGGAGGTGTTATGGACGATGCTAGCTCCGTCATGAGCTCCACCTTTTCATTTGGGAACCCGGTTCCTGTGCCTTCCGAAGAGGTCGATTCCGATGCGGAGGACGAGTTCAGCGAAGTTGTCGAGGGTCTACAGAAGACTAGTCTGAAGGAGCGCCCTTCTCCCGTCAAGAGACCTTCCCATCCTGCCCCTACTGCCAATCCTCAGCAAAGCCAAGATCAAGCCGTGGTAGAGCAGCCCAGTGATGCGACCTCCGCGACGGAAACCCCTGTTCCAAGCATCACATTGAACAGCTGCTTATTCTGCAATTATGACTCCCCCACAATTCCTCTGAATGTTAATCACATGGAGCGCATACATGGCATGTTTATTCCGGAAAAGCAATATTTGGTCGACCTGAACGGACTCATCTCTGCGCTACAACAACGAATCCAGGAGTATCATGAGTGTCTATATTGTGCGAAACTTAAAAACACAGTTGCCGCAGTGCAAACGCACATGCGTGATAAAGGACACTGTATGATACCTTTCACGACTGAAGAAGAACAGCTCATGATCGGTGACTTCTACGATTTCAGAAGCACTTATTCTGATGCAGAAGACTCAGAGGATGAATCTGCTGATGACGATAAGCCTAGCGGAGGCGCCAAACTTGGGGCCAAGCGGTCATCAAAAGTGACCGGACAACAGGGTGATGAAATCACAGAAGAGGAGGAGGGTTGGGAGACGGATAGTTCGGCTTCGTCCTGTGACTCAGAAGATCTCCAATCTATTCCAGTTGATCATTCGTACCGACAAAAAGAAAGGCTAGATAAACACCCTCACCATTCATCTCATGATCCTCGACACCATCACCAACGAGATGGCTGGCATTCTCATGCTCATCAACATAGAGCCATCTTCTATGATGACACTGAGCTGCATCTGCCTTCCGGCCGCGCCGTTGGTCATCGGTCTTTAGCGAAATACTACCGCCAGAATCTACATAGCTATCCGACGCCCGAAGAACGTGCCGAGAGATTGGCCATAGAGGCTGCGGGAGCCGAAGACGGTGATCAAGAGGCTACCGGACACGATCAAGTTAGCCGCCGACAAGACCGTGGCAAATATGGAGCGGTTGTCACTCGGGCAAATGGTGGTAGTGGCATGGAAGGAGTCAGCGAGCAAGATAAGAAGCGGGTCCAACGTGCGGTACCACGCAGCGTTCGGCAGCAACAGATGAGAGAGAACCGCAACACCTGGCTCTTGAACAGACGAAATAATCACCAAGAGCATTACAACTACCAGATCTTGTGATCTGAATTAGGAGGGGGAAAAAAAGAAAGAAGAGGGCGGCATATCTGCTTAGCGTCAATTGCGAAAATAATCATGGCATGCGGCTGCGTGGTTGTCATTATAGAGGCTCCTCGATAGATAAATCAACATTTCTACGCATGAGCTATCCCTAATTCTCTTACTTTGCTCATGGGTTGATCAAGCGTAATAATCAATGCTGCGAACAGCCACTAACCCTTGCGCTACTGAGCTACCCAGAGGGTTGGACATGTAGATGGCGCGCCATCCTCCACACGCAGCCTTGAACGAGGCGGTCGCCGGTCGGTCACCACACTGTAGTGTTCCTGGTAGAACAGGATGTGGGCGAATAGCACGTCACGTTGTAAATGTACCAATGGGGTCACTTTTTCTAAGGTACCAGGATACTAGACTCAGGTAAGTGTGGTACATCTATTGTCTTGCTAATTACGATTTGACTACCTTGCCTTCTGATTCAGTCTCAAAAATAGGGCGTGCATAAGTTTCATGGCTGTGCCACCCACTCGTCGCTGTTGCTACTACTGGGCTGGTTTAAAGCCGTAATTGAGCAGTGACATCTCTCTCGATATAGAATACCATTCTCGCTCCTCATCGTTAATTAGTGAAGTCAGCATGATGTTTCCTAATAAATAAATAAGATACGTGACGTTCTAGTAAATTCGTACCGGAGGGGCGCGCACCAAATGTAGCCTCATGGGTTCAGTACCGAGGGAAGCCGGTAAGTATGCCTGATGAGGGTTGCCTTGTCTCTGCGGCGTCGCCAGTGCATAAGCGAGTATTACGCCACTGTTCAAGTGCCAAATCATCGCTGATGAGGATTTGAGCTTACATTATGATTGGTGTCTGTTCCCCCTCCTGCGATCCAGCACAGCCATCTTCGGGTATTTCTCATCCAGTCCTCGAAAATCCCAGAAAACTGCTTCAATACTCGTTCTGAATCGTGTTTACTAAAGCAGATCGCATGCTCTACTCCGCTCGCTCTGTCACACTACTTACATCGTGAGTGTTGTGTCCTTCTTTTGGCTCGGAATGACAAAATGTCGGGATCAACCTCACCTCAGCCAGGAGCAACATATACGGGGCAGGTTCATCCGACAGGGATGACGGTACTATATGACCCTAGTTGTCCAATTGTCGAGTGAGTGTCATCTTGTATCATACTGTGAAATAACTATAAGCATCTAACTCTCCTACCGTAGCATATGTTTCGTCCATGGATTTACGGGGCACCCTGAGCGAACATGGCAATCCAAGAAACGTGCAATGAATTCTGAACCGTCATTTCAAAAGCTCAGCAAACGTGCCAAACTTGGCCAATTCACTATATCTACCTCCGATCGGGGCGGCAGTGCCCATGCAGAGCCCCAATCTGCCGTATTTTGGCCCAGAGGTTTGTGACCCCTTGCCGCCAGCCTTCGAACATTCTTTTCTGAGAAGACGAGATCACCCTTCTCAGTATTCTTCAGTTCGAACCTCTGAGATCACCTTTTCAGGAAACTTTAATATCTTCCCCATAATCTTAGTCGAGTGATCTAATCGAGGCCAGTAACTTCGATTTACTTCAAAAGAGCTTGTTTAATCACGTCTTCAGGATATCTTAGACTGATCTGTATCACACATTAGATCTGTTGCCGGGCGTCATTCCTCATAGTCGTGTGCTAACTTTTGGTTATGATACCAACATTCGGCATTCATTCAATGGGCCGATAAGTCAGAATCGATTGAGTGACCATGCGAAAGACTTCCTTGCTGCCCTGCAAGACTGCCGGCGACACCATTCCCGTAGACCCCTTATATTTGTCGCGCACAGCCTAGGTGGCCTACTTGTCAAAGACACTTTGAGACTATCAAAATCCTTTGACCCTATCCAACCAGATGCTTACGACATTTATATGTCAACATCTAGTCTATTCTTCTTTGGCACACCTCATGCAGGGGCAGATCCTCGCAATACGCTACACAAAATTATCTGCAACTTAACTAGAATATTGTGCTTTCGAGTCAACGAAGAAATCGTCCAAGCGCTCATGCCTGGAGCTGAGAGATCCAAGTTGTTAGCAGAAGATTTTCCGAAATGGACGTTCGACCGAGATTGGAACATTTTTTCCTTCCAAGAAGAGTTCGCGCATAGTGCTCTTGGCGTCAAAGTAAGTACTTCGTGCTACAGGCAGTCCATAGTTATATCGCAATGCTACGCGTACACAAATTGACTATCAGGATTTAGATCGTGGAAGACGACTCATCCTGCGTCAATGATCCCCGTCATGAGAGAACGGTTCATATCAAAGCCGACCATGTCGACATGTGCCGATTTACAAGCTGCGATGACCCAGAATTTAACAAAGTTTGCGCAGCACTCCGCCAAGCGCTAGAAAAGTTGCCATCTGGCCAGCGCGACTGTCAGCTCGGTGCCACTGAATGTCATAGGCATGCATCGCCCGAGGCCTCTAGCTCAATGCTATCATCTAAACAGGTTGACACGATTCTGGAAAGATTGACGTTTGATGGCATTGACGCACGATACTGGACGCTCAGAAGTCCGCAGCGAAAGACTTGTCAATGGCTTCTCAACCACCCCTCATACAAATCATGGGTCGACTCCTCCAAAACCCGTGATCACCATGGGTTCTTCTGGATTAAAGGAAAGCCAGGGACTGGTAAATCTATTTCGATGAAATATCTAGATCTAAAGGCTAGGAGGTCCATGAAAAATCGTATTGTACTCCGATTCTTCTTCAATGCTCGGGGTGCCGAACTTGAGCACTCAACCGAAGGCATGTATAGATCTTTGCTATGGCAACTATTGAAAGCTTTGCCTAGCAACAGCCTTGACTCATATCCCCTTACACAGCTATACTCTCTTGACGGCGCCGCATCGCTGCCAGTTGAAACCTTGAAAGAGGCATTTAGCTCCGTTTTAGCGAATGTCCCATCTCACGAAATTTATTGTTTTGTTGATGCGCTAGATGAATGCGCTGAAGAAGAAATCAGACAAATGATAGGATTTTTTGAAGAAATAGGCGAAAGCACGGCTCTTGGTGAATTAAATACTCGGGTGTGCTTCTCCAGTCGCCACTATCCATATATTACTATTCGTCGCAGTTTGCAACTTATCCTAGAGGATGAAAATGACCACTCCAAGGATATTCAAGAGTACATCGAATCCCAACTCAAAATCGACAACAATGACCGAGATTCAATCAAGGATGAAATATTCGACCTGTCTTCGAAGATCTTTCTTTGGGTAGCCCTTGTTGTGGATATCCTCAACAAAGAGAATGACAGAGGGGGCGACGTCAGTGTCCGGGGGAGACTAGATCAAATACCCCGAGGGCTACATGAACTCTTTCAAGACATCTTGACTCGCGACAACGAGAGCATAGAGGAGATGATACTATGCATACAGTGGATTCTCTTTGCAAAACGGCCATTGCAGCCCATGGAGCTCTACTTTGCCATACGAATTGGAAGTCACCCTAACTCAGACACATCCCTGAATTGTGATATGCACATTGATCATATCAATCGGTTCAATCTCAATGCCTCCAAGGGACTTGCAGAGGTAACGAAGAAAGGCGCTACTATCCAGTTTATACACGAGTCTGTGCGAGACTACTTGCTGCGAGATGGGGGGCTGGACACATTACTTCGATCCCAAATACCGAGGATGAACTGGAGTGAAGGGTCTAGCCATAATACACTCCGAGACATCTGCCTCAAGCAAATACACGCCGGAAACACCGCCCGGGAATCTGCCGACAAAGAGAGTAGCGGGAGTGACATGCCTTTCCTCCAGTACGCTGTTAGTTATATCCTTGCTCATGCGAACTCAGCACAGTTCTTGGGTTTAGACCAGGTTAATTTCCTCACAAACTTTCCTACGGATGTGTGGGTAATCCTAGACAATAAACTGCTGAAACAAAACAGCCGACATCACTCAAATCAAGTCGATATCCTCTATCTTCTAGCCGAGCAAAATTTAGCCAGTCTAATACATGTTCATCCACAGAGACATAGGTCGTTCCTGGTGCCCGACGGAAAGGAGAGGTTTCCAAATCCGCTTGTAACTGCGATGGCATTCGGCAACAACGAGGCAGTATTCGCCCTGGCTTTGGAATTTACCAGAGAACGCTTCGCTGCTAATCGCCCCCAAGATTTCAAGCAAGTTGAGCAGGAATTACGCACAATGCCTCAGTTCAAACAGTCTCTCAGCAAAGTAAACTGGAAGAAGATGAATATTTTGACGACCGTCTGTTCACTTGGGAGTGTCACTTTACTTGATATTCTCTGGGAAGATATTCTTGGTACCGGTGTCCGGCCCGAGGAATCATTGGCTTGCCTTGAATACGAAGCCAGCCTTGACATATACATGTACCTTATCCAGAAGGGTGCTGAGATTGATTCGCAAATCTTTTCTCTTGACGATGCTGGCCGAGTCCGGTATTGGGGTAACACGGTTCTCCTACACGCAGTAAAAGCCGGTGCGGTGGCAACAGTTGAAATTTTATTGTCGAAAGGCGCGAAGCGTATAAACTTCGGAGGCTGTTCCTATAAATTGTGGTCCACCATGCCAGACGCTATAATTTTGCTGCTGATCCAGTATGGCCATGACGTGGAACATGCGACTATCGGTCCACAATTGCCAACAAGATTTTGGGACATGATTCTTGACCTAAGCCAGCTGTCTAGAGATGACTTACGAAGTTTCATGGCGTCTATGAAACCCAATGGGCTGCGTTCATTGTTACTTGCTCTTTCCCGCTCCGATGATTTAAAAGCACTGTCGTTACTCCGTAGCATTCTAGAAATCGACAACACCATAATAAGCGCAGTGGAAAGACGGTGCAACTCTGTTGGTGGACCTATCCGGCTTGCCTTCAGGAAAAATAACCTCGAAGGACTAAAGATATTGTTTGAGGTTGGTCAGATGGACATCAATGCCCATGATTTCAGCGGCGAGACGATATTGCACCTTGCGATCACCTATACAAAACATGGCATGATTAAATTTTTGCTAGACATCGGAGCCAGAACTGACATACCAAACTCACTCGGCTACACTCCACTTTTTTCAGCCATTTCTCAACGAGACTTAGAAAGTTCTCAGTTACTTTTGTCATCCCCCACAATTAATGTTAATACTCAAAGTTCGGCAGGCTCTACTCCACTCCATTTGGCAGCTTCTAGTAGGTATCTGGAAATTGTCGAATTGCTTTTATCGTTCCCCAAGATTGATGTGGACGTTCAAGATTCTATCGGCTGCACTCCACTCCATCTGGCAGCTTCAGAGGGGCGGCTGGAAATTGTCAAATTGCTTTTATCGTACCCAGCTACCAGCGTTAATATTCAGACTGCGCGAGGCTTTACTCCACTTCACCTGGCAGCTGATAGAAGGCACTGCCAAATTGTTCATTTACTCTTGTCGTTCCCGGCTATTGATCGTAACCTTCTAAATAGTTACGGTAAGACTCCATTTATGTGCGCGGTCGCACTCGGAGATCCATTCATCCTACGGCTTTTTTTGATGGATTCCAGGTTCGACAGAACAGTTACGTGTGATGGGGAGCCGGTATTGAAATATGCTCAGAGAAAGCTAAAATCAGATACTTGGAACCTCATACAAGACGCAATTCGATAGTCACGTGTACTATCTTGTTTGAATATAAGAGTGCTACATCGTTTTTTACTTGGAGACATTTTACCTGTAACGCAACTACCCTATTTTCAAACGTTATGCGACATGTTTCTAGTGATATTACAACACATTCAAGGTCTATTCATATCCAACCGCAGGTGTAATATTGTCAGATAATAGATCACAGAGCGAGTAGAAGCTTGTCAATAGCCAGATCGCTGCGAAGGAGATGGTGTAGTATAGGGCTCAATAGATAGATCAATTGATTCCTGGACCTCCCAACTAACCGTCCGGGGGTCCAGCTGACCAATATATACGCAACAGGGTGGCTTTAGCCACCTTAGCGTGAACCTTGTGAACATTCCCTTGACAAATACTATCCCCCTGGTCGTCGGAAACACGGCCGTACGACCTCTAGAGTATTGTTTCCTCAGCTTGAGTTATCAGTCGAGTATTGTATACGATCATCATGTGAGCCAACAGTTGATTTATTCTGCCAGTTTCTTTTTCTAAATAGCTTGAAGAGCATTCTAAATGCTGCCTTCATAATTGCTATTTGTAATTTCGCGATGATATACTCAAGAGAGGCCATAATCAGGCCGCTGAAGTGTTGCAGGTGTGTCACAAAGAGCTCAACAGCGTGAAGCTGAAGCTTAATGTTTCTGTCTCTCAAACCATCCCTCAGAGAAAGAATGGTTCTTGAAACAATATATTTCAAATAACGAATATATATCATACCGTATAATACCGTAATAGCAAGATCTTTCCCTTTCTTTATTATTAGTTGCTTGTCCTACTGACAGTTCGCACTGGCACGCTGGTTCATATGAAGATAGCTCGTTACGTTACTAGAGAGCAGCCAACCCTATTTAGCTAGACTTTTTCGTAAGAGAGCAGAATAATATATGTACCAAATAAGTGTTCATTATGCTTCATCCTGCTATCCGTGCTAGTCGATCCTAATTGGCGCCTACGATTTCATTTTCAGTCGTGGTGTCTCCCCAACGTTTCGCCTATTGGTAGATGTTAAAAGGTTCGGACCTGCAAAACCTTATCTCGCCATCGTGAGTGGCATACAAGTTGGCATGTCAAGGCAGAGTCAATACTAGTAGATGAGCATGATTTCCCCTTCATGGCTCTATCGGCAGACGTACTATCAGTGTATCAGGGGGTCGCAGCGTGAAAAGAAGTCCGTCTGCAGCCAGACGTAGCTATGATGTAGGGCTTAATAGGTCGATCAATTCATTGCCAAACCTCCCAGGAGCCAAATAGCTAAAGGAGGTCTAGCAGATCTGTATATATGCAGTGAATAGTTATTTCCGCCTTTCACTATTGGATTCTTATACCTAGGTTGCTTTGACTGTACTGGTCAGTGTTGTAAGGTTGAGGTATTGCTACAGCATCAAATTGTGATCACGATAAGAATATCCCTAGATTGAGACCAAATAAAGTTAAGCACAGCATTTATTTAGACTTTGCAGTCAGTGAGTCATCCCTGGGAGTAACTTTTCAAATCCTCGCAGTTCCGACCGAAACGAGCACCGCCCCGGCTGTTGGTCTCCTCTCTGAATGGGGGCGAGCAGACGACTTGTCGATACTTCGGCAATTTGCGAAGAGGATAAGATCAGATGCGCTCATAGCATGCCTAGTTCCTGCGTCTCCTTGCGTCCCAGAAATTCATCAATCATCCAACTGCCGAAGTGAGAGAGGCATCTGCCCCTACGCCATCTCTTGCGTACCGAATATCTTCTACCTGGCGTTGACATGTAGCAGTCTGTAAAATAGTACCTCTCGTAGCAACGCCGTCGCCTCTAATACAGACACCATTTTCAGCGTAGCAAAGACGTAAATCCATCAACATCACATGGCTCTGGAAAGAGAGGTAGGGCGAACCGGGCTCTCGTAACAAGTAAGGACCTTGCAGTTTGACACAGCACCTTCTCCGCTCACGGTTAGTCATTAACAAAACCATCATCGAACGACATCCCAAGGCATAAAACAATAAACAATAGTATTTACGTTTGTTTACAGGCTACGAAGTGTCACTTCATCTCTGCATCAAGGGCACGCTAACATGGGAAGCTAAGTGTGTTTAATATTATGGAAACAAAGTAGGAAATGCGCAATAAAGATGTGGTACACTGGAAGTTCTGTGCTCAGTCCTTTGATCCGTCGACAGAGTAGTGTGATGAGTATTCGACAGGCCTGCCCAAGTGCAGGTTCATATCTAAACCCAAGGCGAAAAGAAATAGTCAAGACGTGTAGAAACCTGGCGCCTGCCGGTATGAAATTCGTGATAGACTGTGCAAGCTGGGTTCGTAATAACGTGTGTTGAGAGAGCGATATGGCTCCTCGAATTCGTCGTCAGAGCAATATGATATTATTATCATATGGTATAACAGAGGCGCTGTATGCTGATGCTGGTCGTCGTTAAGCATCATTCTTGTAATCATCGTGTTGCTCGCCGTAGCACCAGGTGCTAGGAGACAAAGCTGGGCTACCCAGAGGCGTCGACTCCTAGTGATCGTCGCTTTTGGCCTCAGCAATCTCGAAGCATTTTTTAGTGGTTTTCTGAGGCTTTTCGTATATATATTTGCCATTGATGTCCTGTACTGCAAGACATAATCCGTTGAGCATTGTGATAGTGTATCCCTTGCCGGAGTCTCGCTCTCGGTGAAAAATATATTCCTTGTTGGTACGGTCGTAGATCGACCAGAGACCTCCGTCTTTGTATATCTTTATCGTTCGAATATTGACCTCAGGAGCATCGGGCTTATCATTCAACTCAATGACGGGTGTGCCAGCACGAGCGGCATGACCTGGATGTTGTGGCTCGTCATGCTGCTTCAAAGACCGGACGGGTAGGCCTTCAGATCTAGCGGCCTGTTCTAGCTGCTCGGGTCCTGACTTGGGGGTTCCCATATCCCGAGAGGAGCGAAGCTTAGCCATCTCCGACGAGATTAAGACAAGAACGACAAAAACGAGGTCGCGAGAATGCTGTTGATAGCACAGTAATTGAGCTTAGGGTGCGTTGTGGACGAATAGAATCAAGGTAAATTTAAGTAGATGAGTACCGATAAGCTGAAACTGGGCTCTTTGGGATAAACAAGATATATTCTGATGGAATTTCATTAGGGATCGGCAATGTTTTGTCGTCGTTGGTGCGAAGCACAAGTGGACGCCCGAGGCAGAGAACGAGCGAAGCGGACACTGGACTGAGCACCTAGGTAGACATCGGGATAGGGCTATCGACTTGTGAGAGTGATAAATATAGTTTCATCCTAAGATTAGAGCAAACGCCTTCACTGGCCTACCTGGATTTATGCTTTACTAGTCATAATTAAGACGACGTGATGGTCAATATTAGGTTGTTTGTTAGATCAGTAAAGTGCCAATACGAAGCAAGTCTTTAGGAGGTCACTCCTCGTTTCGATAAACACCAGCCTTTAGCGAACAAGAATGAGAAGCATCGAAGCTATGTTGTCAATTTAGATACTTGTATGGTCTTGCCCCTGGACCTGCTCAAAGGCTACTGCTATTCCTGCCATCGAGGCGGCCACCGCCATTGAAATTCTAGAGCATAGTTGAAGAAAGAAGTACCCATCTTAAGACCGGCGACAGTCGCTGCCTTGCACACATACCTATATCAACTGATCACTGGATCTCGACGAACATCTAGGTAAACTGCCTAAGTCCTGATAGGTGGTAGCTGTGTACGTAATAATCTTATCTCATTTCGCGCTGCCATATTGAGATTAGAAAGATCTCTGTGATATAAGGTTTTGATACATCTGGCATTATGTTACGTATGATAAAGCTTCAAAGATATGTTCGTGGGCTATGGTGCTCTAGCCACCCAAGCTGCTGGAATCCTCTTATTAATCTGATCGGTTGAAGGGTACGACCTACTACGTGCGAAAATACGTTGGAAGCTGATCCTACATTGAGTATCAATGACCCAAAATTCTCGCCTACACAGTTTCCTGACGGCTTGGTTAAGTGACACCGAATGCCACCCATCACCTCGAGCTTATCAAATCTTATGCTATCTGGATTAGCTACGTCTAGTCACAGTATGCGAGCGCAGAGCAGAGCCCGAATGTAAATCATCATATTTACCATGTAGATGCTAGGCCTACAAGTGTATGGTTCAACCTATGTGAACATTGTCACTCGTTTCCAGTCTCAATCCAATCCTCATTGCCTGTCATACTCCGACGAAAAATCCGTTCTCATGCACTCCGTCACTAAGCCTTGCTCTCCTTGACACCCTCTTCTGGCTTCTTCACAACCGGATCATCCGAGGAGAAGTTCAGACTAACACCATTGACGCAATGCCTCTCATCGGTAGGGGTTGGGTAGCCCTCGCCCTTGAAGACGTGGCCTAGATGACCGCCGCAGTTTGTGCAAACGATCTCCGTACGCGACATGCCCCAAGACCGGTCCTCATGACGGGTCACAGCGCCGGGAATGCTATCAAAGTACGCGGGCCAGCCACAGCCAGACTTGAATTTATGGTTTGCCTTGTATAGAGGCGCATTGCAGCCGGCGCAAGTGTACACGCCAGACTCAGAGAAGAACTTGTCAAACTTATGAGAACCAGCAGGCTCAGTCCCCTTCTCCCGCAGAATGCGGAATTGTTCTGATACGTGGCAGTGGTCAGCGCCTGCTCGATTACCACGATTGCGACAATTGCGACAATTGCGAACAATTACTCACCTTTGTTCAAAACAGCACGCCACTCGTCGGGCGTCCTCTGGTCCGGGTAAGTCATCTTGCTGGCGGAAGAGCTGGAGCTGAAGAGACTCCCGAAAGGCATAGCTGCCAGGTATCCCGAGTATGCCGAGTTATGGCGCAATGCCTGTTGGGCGGGCGCAGATGCTTGGACCCTCGTCAGGCTGGAGACAGCGGAAAATATGCGCAATAAAGCAGCCAATGGAGGCAATCGCATGAGTGTGGTCGAGAATCTGCGACAATTGGATACACTCTACATAGATTGAATTGGAGAGCGAGATGAAAAAATATAGACGAGATCAGACAATCGGACAGGCAAGACTTAAATAAATGGCTCTCGTGGCAACAGAGCTGTATCTACAGGAGATGATGACAATTCACGGCTGGCGTTGGGGAGGGCTAAACATGATTGATTTGGAATCCGCATTACGCAGGTGGTGATACAGTGTCACTCATACTATGCAGCCGCCTTTGAAGATTCCTCAGCAGCCTCCCATCTGCTGGGCGGGGAAGCCTGAGATCAGAACTGAAGTTGTAGAGATGTACAGTACATATACAGTGCAGCGAAGAGAGGGGACGTTGATGAAACGTCAACTCCCCTCTGTGTCTTAGACACCTCCCAATGTCGTCAGAGAGGGAAGGAGCAGAGCGCAACGCTGCGGCGTTTCGGGAGATACCCAAATGAGATAAGCAGATATCTGATAAGAATGGGGGCCGGACAAATATATTGAGCGCCTTCCGATAGACTCATACGCATATGCGTACTGAGTAATCACGAGTCGTTCTATTGCGTCTGACACAGCAGCGCTAAGTAGTGCGCGTGCTCAGCAGAGTGCCTGATGAGGAAATTTCTTTAGCGTAAGTAGGACACCGCCTCCACAACCGGGTCCCTGTATTCACATAAAGAAGCTAGACCAGAAAGAGCGAGCGCCCCAGCCTAGCACATGCACCATCTCGACTAATGTGCTAGGCCGCTCGGCACGTTAGCAGCGGACGCCCCATATTCCCCAGCCTACCTCGGCATCTTGGTGCCTTCGGAATGCAGCGGCTAGAACTTGCCTTATTCACGTCCACTCTCTTATTATAATCAAAGGTTGCTCGTTATTCCTTGTCCACCAGATTTCGTCCAAGTTTCTTTAAAGCATAGCCACTTGCATAGAAATATTGTGTTGTCATAATTGGATTGTTTTCAGTAGCCACTCTTGGATCTTATTGCCTTCTATCTGCAAGCCTAGGACGTAGCGTCCTCTTCATAAGGCTTTTGTTTGCTCAGAGAGAGGGTGGGATAGAGATAGAGAAGGAGGACAGGAGAGCGAAGAAACGACGAGGAAGGATCACATACAAGAATCAAAATGCCTTTCGACACAGAGCTCACTCGGCGCTTGGGGATCAAGATCCCCGTGGTCCAAGGCGGCATGCAACATGTTGGCTACGCCGAGCTGGCATCGGCCGTCTCCAATGCCGGTGGCTTGGGCATTCTCACCGCACTCACACAGCCTACGCCCGAAGATCTGCGAAATGAAATTCGGAAGACCCGGAACATGACGAAAAATCCGTTTGGCGTCAATATCACTCTGTTGCCGACTCTTCAGCCCCCAGACTACGGCGCGTTCGCCCAGGTCGTTATTGATGAAGGCGTCAAGATTGTCGAGACCGCTGGCAACAGTCCGGGCCCGGTCATCTCTAAGCTCAAGAAGGCCGGTATCATCATTTTACACAAGTGCACGACAATTCGGCATGCGCAGAGTGCTATCAAGCTTGGTGTGGACTTCTTGTCGATTGACGGATTCGAATGTGCTGGGTGAGTACTCCGAGGTCTTCCAACGCAATTATTCGTCAATCGTACCCCTGCGACATGTCCCATATGCTAACCTAGATAAATGAAAAGTCACGTTGGTGAATCTGACATCACCAATTTTATCCTGCTAAGCAAAGCGCGGCAAACATTGAAGGTGCCCTTCATCGCTTCAGGCGGCTTTGCTGATGGCCAGGGACTTGCGGCGGCGCTGTGTCTCGGAGCCGAGGGCATAAATATGGGCACAAGGTTCCTCTGCACAGTCGAAGCGCCCATCCATCAGAAGATTAAGGAGGAAATTGTCAAGGCTCAAGAGACAGATACTGCATTGGTCATGCGCCGCTGGACCAATACGACTCGTTTATATCGCAACAAAGTCACCGACGCTGTCATCAAGATCGAGCGAGAGAGCAAGACCGGCGAGTTTGCAGAGATCGCCCCCTACGTTAGTGGTAAGCGTGGGCGCCAAGTTTTTATCAACGGAGACGCAGAGTACGGTGTCTGGACCGCAGGCCAAGTCATCGGCTTAATCCACGATATCCCTACTTGCGACGACCTTGTAAAGAGAATCGAGAAGGACGCCATGGAGACATTAACATCGAAGCTCAAGCTTGTCAAAGCCAAGCTATAGACAACATGCAATAACGCTCTGTTTTACCAGAATTTAGTGTGCGATATAGAATACGGTCGGGTTCTAAGCATGCAATAATATTTGTTCCATTTTTCTTGATTACAATCTAATTACGCTCCTAGGGAAACTGCCGAAATTGTTATGAGTCTCAGCAAGAGATTCCTAGAATGCTAGACAATACTGTGAAATGTCGATCCCGAAACCAAGTAAAAAGGCTACTTCATGATTCCAGGTCGAAATCTTTCATTCTAACGAGAAATCTGTTATAGATATCACATACAAAGCTATCTGTTCTCATCCGAGAATGATCTCTTTCCACACGGGCTCACCTTCCCGCTCATCCCCTTTATTTATAGATCCTACGGCAACACGCTCTGCGTATTCATCGTGCCACTCTAGGAGCATCACTTTGTACTTCCAACCTGGCTCTTCATCATCAAAATGGTGATTATCCGCACTCTTATCTCTGCCTTCACAAAGTATTATGAATTCTCCTGTCAGAGGGAGGGAACGCTTCCCCAGCCATGTATCAGATACTTGGATGGTTCCTAGCTCCCGCCCATTGCGACCGAAGATACCGAGTTGGGTATGACCTCCAAACCAGCTATTTCTGCCATCCTCTTCGGAGGGTTCGTGATGGTCGAGCCTGAATTCAATTGATACCGTCCAAAACTGCAGGAATCCTGAGCCTGGATTATCGCATAATATGTCCGGATAATACGTCGGAGCCGTTGTTAATGTCCGCTCTGTCGGGCGTGTCTGGGAGCAATCTATCGAGAACCTGGAACGAATCTCGCCGCCATAAAAGTTCCTTGAATCTCGTTTTCTTTTGCTTCCGGCGTTCCAATCCCAGACGAGCTGGCAGTTAGTTGAATCATGCGCAACGCGATGATACCAGATGATCCAGGTCCGAACCTTGAGCGCCTTCTGGATATTCCGTGTATTACGATTGTACCAGCCCCAAATGTGTGGAAACACACCGCCAGTCCAGCCAGCCCAGGACCAGCTCGCCGTGCCCTGGCGGCGCGTCTGCGCATTCATCGGGTCCCAGAGCAGACACCAGTCGAAGTAGCGCGGCGGAATGCCGTGGCAGAGATCCGTGTTCATGAGCTCACGCATGCGCTGCGAGACCCCGGCGAAGGCGGCGTAGATGTCGCTCTCGTACGTCAGCACGCGGCTGGAATAATTTTGCACCTGGCCCTCGTAGGACGAGATGTCGTCGTCCCCATTCCAGTTCCCCGCATTGCCGCCGTCAAGCATCTCCGCGCGGACGGTCTCATCGTTCTCGATCACCCGGTCTTCGCTCCAGTTGCCCGCGAAGTTGCAGAGAAAAATCACCTGGCCACCGGCGAAAACTAGCTGTCTGCGAGCGAAGGCCGTCTCTTGATATCTAGGCAACGATCAGCGTCAAGGGGTTTGAATCATGAATAAGTACTCAAGCAGTAAGTAACTTCCCACGAGCCCACTTACGTCCAGCCACGCGTCTCATACGCGCAGTCCGCGCTGTCGTTCCCGTATATAGTCCGGACGGCGAGCCGTAACTGCGGCGTCATCTGCTCGATGGGCTGCACGGCATCGCGCGTCCACGGCCGGACGCCCGGAAGACCAGCGTTCGCGTCTCGGCCTGACCTGGCCACGATGACCAGCTCCGCCATCTCGTAGATCCGGTTCATCTGCTTGATATGCGGTAGTTTTTCGCCGTGCACGTCGTCCTGGACGATGCATAACGCGTCGACCCATAGATATGGTATTCCTATCTCGCGCGTGGCTTGGATCGCGTCCTTGACGGTCAGCGCCAGCCGCCCCTGGATCTCAGGGGTATCGAAGGCGCCTGGCTGCTCTAGGCTCTCGACATTCGCCATGACTATATCAGAGGGCCACGTTAGAGACCATCCTTCAAGATGTAGATAACAAAAAAGTAAATCGGTTCATGTACGACGCTTTCCCTCACTTCACTGGACACCATGAGCTCACAAAAAACCTGACGGGAGCTAAAACCGCCCTCGCCATCAGTAGTACATCACTCACTCACCAGTCCGCAAAACCGTCGCCGTGCCCCAAACATAGCTCAGCGCCGTATATTTATCCCCCTCCCCCGCCCTGACCAAACAGCCCCTATTAACATCAATAAGCCTAAATTCCTGGAGAATCGTAGCAGGATGCACGGGGAACTCGTCCATGCCCGGCTTCTTGCGACACTCGTCACCGTGCACACTCTCGCATATATCCAACCAATTGGCGACCATGTCAAAATCGATCTTCTCGCGATTTACAACCCGCACTAAAGATTCCCGGCCTCCTGACGGCGGTGCGTCGTTGGCGAGGACCACGATCTCGGGAAACACGGCTTGCTCGTCGATATATGCGCCCGGCGCCTCGACTGAGGGCATGAGTACTCGTGTCGGCGACATGCGCGGCGCGGCTCCGTTCTTGATCACTTGGATCTCGACGCTCACTGGTGAGCCACCCTTCGTGTCTGGCACCCGAGACCCGCCTACGGCGCGCAGTGCGAGGCGGCAGAAGGGGCAGTGCACGCGCTTGCGCACGTCGGTGATCGCGCCGAGACTGAGGAAGGGTTGCGCGATGGAGTCGTCTGAGGCATTGGAGTCGTTTTCATCCGATTCGTCTGCATCTTCATCGTCTTCGTCTGCGTCTTCATCTGACATGTTGTCGTTTGACAGGGCGATGCTATCTTCGTCGCTCTCCTCTTCCTCCTCCTCCTCATCACTGTCCTCATCCTCGCCTTCATCATCCTCGTCTTCGTCCTCATCATCCGCATCCGCGGAGTCATCATCTTCATCCGATCCCCGGTGTCTAAAGAACGCCGACGGTTCAAAATCGATAGTCTTGCAAATAGCGCAGAGCTCATCACCGGGCTTCGCGATGTCGGATGGAACCGGTAGGAGCGGGGGCACCTTGATCCCATCTTCGTCCGTCGTCCATGATGATGAGGCGTCTGGCACGGGCGCCATTTTTAGCTGTTCACACGAGTTCGAAATAATTAATCACAACGTGTTGGGCAATACTTTCCAAATCCTAAGCGAATCCTCTATCTAACCAGGGCCAGCAGCGTCGTCAAATACCGCCACATCTCAGGAGGGAGCGGCTATTTCCTATAATTACAGGTCTCATATCTATAGATACGTTCACATCCGTATGTAGGTATGTATAGATATCTTTGCGCCAGATCGGGGTTGCATTTATCCATGCTCTGTGCTCCATACTTCTGCATTCATCTCCATCTCCATCTCCATCCCCATAGGTGCCTAACGCTACTTTACCAAGCGGCAATTGGCAACGCACGTACATCTATGTATCTGCCCGATTGGCCAGCAACTGCTATTATCTGGAGATATGTGCAGGCATGGGTAAGAAAGGGGAATAATGCCCGATGGAACAACTATTGGAAACAGCTGAAAATGCATGCTTAGATAGTACGCATACGCATCCGCATGGATGGTTGCAGGGCTGTGGGAATAGAATCTGCGGAACCGTTGGGTTGGAGCTGAGACTCGTCATCGTACCATATGTGACAGGGGCATGATAATTAATTACCGCGGGGTTTTCTAAGCATCCTTTTTCTTCACGGGTATGAGTAAGTATGGACCATGGTGCTGGTTATTTGGGCGAGTCCATAGGGTTGGGGACGTCGGCTCAAGCCACATAGATTTGTGACTATAGTGGCCGTCACCTCTAACAAGATAAGATCACAATCAGCCCAGTAATTAGTCTTGAAGATTAACGTCTTTGAATTATTTGTATATGTTACACGAGCAGTCTACGTGCTCTTTGAATCAAAATGAAGAATTCAACGTAACGAAGCCAAGGCAAAACACTTGAGAGCCCATCATGAGAGCTCGTTTCCCATCACACAGAGCCCAATCCACACACCTTCGTGTGAATACCTAGCTAAACACCATAACACCTAGTACTAGACATTTCATCACCTCATCGTCGTATACAAGGACCCGCCTGGCATGTCAACAACAACGATCCATCTACCACCTACGGCCATAAACCGCACTCTCCTGACCCCCTCTCTGTTTCTGCTTCCCACCACGGGTCTTATGTTCCTTAAGCACGCGCATGAAGCCATCATCCAGAATGCCATGAGCATCCCGTCCATCCTCGTCCAACTCGTGCCTACTATGGCTATGATCCGTACTACTCATATGCTTGAAGAGATCCAGCATCTCATTCAACCCAAGTTTCAGCGAGGCCTTCGCACCACTCTCTATCGCCGCGGCCGCTAACAGTCGTTTCTTGTCCTGGAGCTCTAAGATTCTTTCTTCAACAGTATCTTCGACCGTCAGCTTGTAGACGACCACGTCCACGGTCTGCGTGAGCCGATGGACGCGGTCGATGGCCTGTTCCTCGACGAACGGGTTCCAGAAGGGCTCGAGGATGACGACGCGCGAGGCCGCCGTCAGATTCAACCCCAGCGCGCCGCAGCGCAGCGAGCACAACAACACGCGCACCCGGGAATCGTGGCGCAGGCTGTGTAGCGCTGCTTCGCGCGCGTCGTTCTTCATCGACCCGTCGTACCGCACGTATCTGATCCCTTCCTTGCGCAGGAACGGCTCCACGAGGTCCAGCATCGACGTGAACTGCGAGAACACGATGAACTTGTGCTCGTGCACCTCCTGGTGCAGGATCGTGGTGAGCTGGCGGATCTTGGCCGACGCGAGAACGTGCGGGACTTGCTGGCGTTTATGTTCTAGGAAAACGCTCGCGCCGCTGTCTGAATCGCTGTGGAGTTCTGACTCGGAAATGCCGTCGTCGCTTGCTGTGTCTGATTCCTCATCAGATTCGGATTCTGGTTCGGCTTCGGAGTCAGCGTCGCTGTCCTCATCTGTTTGCTCAGATGTCCGGCGAGGCCTTTGTGATAATCGTTTGTGCATAGCAGAAATGGATTCGAGGTCGGAATCATCGTCAGAATCGACTTCAGAATCCGAAGCTTCGATCGCCCGTTTCAAATCTTCTGGCTTGGTATCTTCGCCATCGTCTACGATGAAACTCTCTAGGCGGCTACCTTCCTGCGACTCATCTTCTTCAGAATCTTCCGAGTTGATGGTATCGCCTTCCCCCTCGGCATCCTCGTCGTCGGTGCCTCCGGCTTTGCCCAAGCGGAGCGATCCTTGCTCATCGCCAGACACGATCCATTCACCTTCTTCCTCTTCGTCGTCACTATCGATGATAGCACGTCTGTTTCTGGGCTTGCGTTTGACGGTGGCCTCAGGTTCAGCATCCTTCGTTACCGATTTCTTGACCCAGTGACTCTTGGTCCTTTTCTTACTTCTAGACTTCCTCTTCGGTGCTTTCAAATCACCCCCTTCCTCATGATGTTGGAAGTATTCGAGATCGGCAAAGCATTCCTTGCATTTATCCGACCCCGGTTGGCGGTGATCGGCATCCAGTTCCCAGCCGCAAATTTCGCAGTGCTTGGTTTCGACATCGAGACCGCCGAGAAGGTCTGCAAGGGCATCGACGTCCGCGTCATTCTTCTTTGGTCGAGTCTCCTCCGATAGTGCATCCTTGTCCTTTTCTAGCTTCCCCTCCACTAGTTTTGGGTGGTTACATGTCTGTCTTAGCCGTAACAAGAGGACCAAGGCGCTAGCATAGTTGAGCTTGCTGCGCATCATCTTTTCCAGACTTTTATCTGTCCGCTGTTCCAGGCGATCGTAGAAGCGTCGCTCAGCAGGCGAAAACTTAGCTGATATAGACACGACCTTGCGTTCGGTCACTTTGAAGTTGGATGTTGCACTCTTCTCGTCTTTCTCCTCGCCGTTGTTTTCGCTGTGGCCTGTACTGAGGGCTCCGTCTTCTTTTAATATGTCTTTGGTCCTGCGTTTCATGAAGCACTGCAGCACGCTGTGTAGGCGCCGGATAGCGACATGGCCCTTGCCGTTCTTCATCGGTAAATCAAAATGGTCTCGCCACTCCCGTAAGTCATCATAGGGTGCGATTCGCAGGAATTTGACGAGACTCTGCAACTCGTCGAGAGTGTTCTGCAGCGGCGTTCCCGTTAGACACCACCGGTACACACTGCGTAGTTCGTAGCACGCTTTGGTAGCCTTGGCATTCCTGTTCTTGATGGTATGGGCCTCATCTAGGATGACCCGGTACCAATGTAAGCCAAAGCAGCCTGCTTTCACATTGGCATTGCAGTGTCCGTGTTCTGAGACGAGGATTTGGTAGGTGGTTATGACAACGTCGTATCGCCGAAAATCCTCGAAGCGCTTGGTGCGTTGCGGACCATGGTGGACAAGAACCTTTAATCTATGAGAGGCCTTGATCTTTTCTTGTATTTCGGCTTCCCATTGGCGGATCAGAGCCAAAGGCGCAACCACCAGAGTCGTCCTCTCAACCTCGGGGTATTTATCGTCCGGCTTAGCGTTCGTGAGGATTAGCGAGATGGACTGCAATGTCTTCCCGAGACCCATATCGTCAGCTAGAAGGCCGCCTTTGGGTACCTTGCCTTTCTTGACAGGGCCGAGCTCCCGGTTCCGCATCCACTCGACACCCTCGACCTGGTGGGGCAAGAGTCGAACATTGAGGCCTTCGATGCGAGACTTGTCTTCTGTCACTTGCCCTTTGTCGGGCTTGTCTCCATCGTCATCTTCGATAGATCCCTCTAAAAGAGCCTTGATATCGGCAGCGGCTTTCTTCGGGTCTACGTACTCTGAAAAGACTCCTGGCTGGCTGTACATGGGAACGATGGATACGGGGCTGCTGTCGGCTACGGCCACGGGGTTGCCGGCCGACCCTATCGGGCCAGACAATGACGGGAACACGGGATTCGGAGGAGGCTTCTTGTCTCTGAAGGTAGGCTGGAGAGGACCGTTGATGCGCTGGGGACGGTGAAGTTCCGGGCGGTTCTTGGGCTGGATGAACAGATTCGCATACTTGTCGTCCATATTGCTGCCTCCCGAATAGACTCTGTCTTTGACGGCAGGTCGAGGGAGAGCAAATGCGCCCGACGAGGACGGGTTCGCGAAGCCCGGCGTATACGAAGAGGTGGCAGCATTAGAACCTTCTTTCCTAGAGACAACGGGCTGTGTGGCGGTGCTGCCGTTCGACTGGCTGGTACCCCAGGGACGCAACGGCGCCTTGGGCGGTGCCTGCTCCTGGACCATGGCGGTGAAGAAACGGCTGGATGGGGTGATGCAGTACTCGGTGGACGACTCGGCAGAGGACTCGCGTAACGGATTGTCAGGACGGCGTACGGCGGTTCGATCGCGGGCACCCGGGCGTCTGTGAAAAAGCGGTAGATCGGTCGATGCGAGATTGTTCCTTGGCTGGAAGCTGAAGCGGTCGCCTGGTTTAACGCTGACTCTTCTGCGTGTTAGTCGAGGTTGGAATGAACGTGGCGAATGGTAGGTCGCCTACTGCATGTGCTAATGCGCTAGCTTGGCTCATATGAATGCGGGAAAGCTGCAAATTGGGCATGTCATGGCTTGGTATTCGGCCATGGATGAATGAATGTGATAGCGTTGATTGAGGATTGAGAGTTGTTGTAGGTTGACACCGCTGGGTGCAACTCCCAATTAGTTTCATGTTTACACTTTACGTACGTAAGTGACCTAGTGTTGAATGACACATTTTGTCCGGCCAACCGTATCAAGCCCTGCCACAATTGCCAAGTGGCGGGGTCATGACGCTGTGGCGCAGAGAGTCTTTCATGGTAAGACAGTCTAAGTGCTCCATGTTAGGTAATTAGAAGTGAGTTCTGAAGCACACAGTTACGTACTTCCTACTTACATAAAACAATTCAATGTTACCAAAGGGTTTAGTTTCCGATCTGTAGGACTATGTAGGTATTTTGTAATGTGTAGTATATCTACATCATTACTACTAGTATGTACTCAGCCTATGGAGCCTGGATTGAATGGATTTTACCTTCACACGAAAGGTACATGCATAGTTCGGTCACACAAGAGACCAACACACTTTTGCTCCTTCCCAATACCTGCACTGTCTCATCCGGCACTTGCTGCATCAAGCGCCAACAAGGGACTGCGACTTGGGTACCCAGCCCAGCGCCAAATCAATTAATTTCCATTTCCCAGCATCTGGCACTCTGGCAGGCATCCTGACTGACACTTTGACTAGCACATCGTGGATCGCCGTGATTCGGACCGCAGACCGCTCTGTCAACCAACGCAACTCTGCCCATAATGGGTATTATTGCATTACCTAATCCCTACATCTCACGGCTATATTTGTCATGAATCTATCCGTCGCCGAATGCCACCAACACTTGGCAGCCTGTTGCAGAAGAAACAGTGCCCGTGCGCAAAAGCATCCGGCCGCCAGCGTTGCCGGAATGCACTTACAGTTGAGATCGAGGTATTTTACTGTGAGATTCTCGCTCTTCGGCGCCGCGGCCGTGTTGGTTAGAACTTATGTAGGAATACGCCGTAGGCTACTGGCCGTAGGTCTAGCCGTAGGCAGTGTGCCTCATTGCTTAACCCTCCTTGGTAAGGCAGGTTTCCCGAGTTGCCGACTACTGCACCGGCCAAGAATCTAGGCTACCGAGAAAGAAGTTCCTGCGTCCCCAGGTCGGCCTAGGGCAAGGCTGCGCTGAGTTTCCCACGGTCCATTTACGAAGGAATCAATTAGTGTAGTGTACGTACGGGGTGCTGTACAGTACGCATACATTAATATGCCTACATTGAAATCTGACGTCTGACACCTCTTCCAGTCCAAGTGCCAGTGCCATCGCCAGTGCCGTATCTTACATGCGGTAATGTAATGCAGTGTGTCGTATCAAGATATCTACGGCTTCGGCGCTGAGCTGATTGGTGGATAGTCGACGTCTAGGATATCCCACTGCACGGATCGCAGATGGGATCTCGCTGATTACTTATCGTTCACAAATGCCCAATTATAGCAGTCTTCTCTGCGGACCAGGCCGTGGAGTGTGCAGAATAATTAGTGTACGAATAGTTTCGCGCAATGGTGCAGCTGGATCAGTGGCTGGATCTATGCGCCCTTGTCCACGTCTGGCCCCCTTGTGCCCTCCACTACTGGCGCGGGCAGAACCCAGCACGGGCAAGTATTACTGACAGCACTGGCAGGACGTGTGGCTGGTTTGCCAAGTATGCAGAGCCAGGTTCTCCCAGTTGGCCCGCAGCCAAGGTACGTGTCCAACCAGCCTAGCGTACCAGCACATCCATGAACTGCAAGGGGTCGCTGGTGGGAATCCGCCGTCGTACACTAATAGGATCGCTAGGTGGGTAAGTAATGCTTCGAGAGAACTTCCAAAACTGCAACTCTGCGACGCATCATCGAGCACAATCCCGTCCTGTCTTGTTGGTGGGCGCTCGCTACCGTACATTGTTTTGCCGGGCCCGATTCGGCCAGTATATGTTTCTCGCCTATCGTCTGCCAGTCCAAGCATGGAACCAGAGCCATTATATCCATGTTTTCGTCTCAGTGTGACTTCGCCGACTTCACACACGTACCATCCGCCCTTTAGAAGCTAAGAGAAGCTCTCTCGTTTTCGCTAACAAAAGAGCCTTACACCTTGTCCATGCGAGCGGACGCCACATTCTACCTTCCGCCTCCGTAGCGACCTCAATACTATCTCTCACCTGAATCTTGATTGTCGTATCCAAGGCCAATTGCTAGTCTCCCTTCTACCATGGGCACCTCCCGTCCTCACGATAACTGGGCGACGCCAAATGCATGGGCCAAGTACCGGCCCTTGATTACCGCTCTTTATGAAGGACAGAACAAGACACTGAAGGAGACGAAGCGGATTATGGAAGAGAAGCATGGTTTCACAGCAACGTAAGTTGGGCCTTTGCACCCCTCGCCATCAAGTTCAACACCCGCCCTTCGGTGCTCTCATTATTAACCTAACTTTGCATGAAGTGTGCGGATGTATAAGGCGCGCTTTCAGCAATGGGGAATAGAGAAGAAAATAAAAGCTGAGGATGCCGTAGAGATTTACCGGCAGCAAACGGCGCGAGCGAAGGAGGGCAAAGCCTCCGTCGCCTACATAAGGGGCCGCAAGATTACCCCAGACCGTCTTCAGCGATATCGGTGCGTATACAACTGTCAGACCTGTACTGGTCGTCTTTGGCTCGAAAATAGTCTGCGCAGGCCATGTGTATTATCTGAACTAAGAGCGACCATGAGTTTGCTCAAACCCAAGGGCTGAAGCGAAACTAATAATTTGCTATATGCAGATATCGTGCTGCGGCCATAGTCTCGGAGCAGTTTCTCAGAGTAGATAAGGAATCGTCGGTCCCGTCCAAGGCCTCCTCGGCAGTATCTCATATCGTTTTGCGAACGCCTTCGCCTAGCCCACCTCTGACTCGGCAGCCTCAAGATCCTGTCTGTTACAAAGTCCCAATTGAGTGTATGCAAATACTACGGAACTATATCGCTGGTTCCGCAGAAGCTGGAGCCTGGAGTCAAATTTCGAGCACGAGTACGGCTCCGGTACCTGATGCCTTCACATGGGCACACTATTTAGCGATGTCGCAAGGACTCATTCTCCACGGTCGAACCGAAGAAGGCTTCACTTTGCTTAACATTTGTCTCGAGCAGTACAAATCACATTTGATGAATCCGGACCCATTCTTCTGGTTAGCCACTTACAAAGCCGTATTGCTGCTTGCGCATAGAGATAAGCAGCTGGGCGAGATGTTTATAAAATATGCATCTGAACTCTCAGCGGTCATGTTGCCACCTACCCATCCTTTCAATCGTGTTTGGTCCCGTATCAGGATGACTGGTTTGTCCGGGCTCCAGCACCACGCATCAACATTGTTCGAAGCGTATCTGAATATATGCAAAGAGCAAGATGGTCTGTTGCCTATGGATCAAGCCAGCATGGTCCAAATTGGTTTCGTTTTCATACAGCTTCACTGCGGCGGTATGCTCTCTTACGCTTTTACGAAGGAAGTTCTCGGAGATATGATACGCCTTCTATCACACTCAGTATCTAGCCAATTTCTTCTCCAGGAGGCGAAATACCGGCTAGCCTGCCTATTTCTCGACCAAGACAAGCTCGATGAAGCGGATGACGTAGTACAACAGATACTCCTATGGATAGACTCGTTATCACCCTCTGATCGGAGCGAATTTGATCACCTACGATGTAAATGTCTTTGGGTGGTATTCAAAATCGAGGACAAGAGAGGGGATAGTGCAGAAGCGACGCGAACCGGCCAAAGTCTCGTCGACCTTTGCCTCAGCATATATGGGCCGCTTCATTTGCAAACCCTCGATGCTATTTCTGCCTTGGCAGATTTCTACAGGCGGAACAATAACCCCGGCGCTGCTCAGGCAATCACAGAGCAGTTTAATAGTTCATGGGCTTATTTTATGGCCATGACTCAAAAGGAAACAGTCTTCCCGCACGTGATAGAGCAGCCGTGGCTCCATCGATGTGTCGAGTTGGAAGAAGACGAACGGCCGATCCAAGAGGTAGTCGACCTCTTCGAGCAAAATTCTTGGCTCGATGAGCCTCAAGAGATACACATATAATGTTGAAAAAGTATTACGATTAACACCAAAATTTGGCTGGACTTTGGATTCTCACTTAAACTCAATCAACTAAGGTGGATTCGACAGTTCATTGCCCACCAAGGCCCAACGAGGAGTATGATCTTACTACTGCGATAAAGTTACGAGACGCATACCTACGAATTGTCTATTAATTCTAGAACTCTAATACGCCTAGACGTTGTCAGACGCGAAAGCAATACATCTCCAAAGAAAGTAGCATATATATTAGGATAAAGCTACAAGATCTTTGAACGGAATACGAGGATAGATCATTCGAACTTCAGCGCTGAATTACTCGACCATAACTGAAGACGGGAGACATCAGCATTTGGCCTTATCTGAGGACCTTTGTGCACTGTATGATATGCCTATAACTTTGTGTGAATGGGCAGCAACGCATTGACATCTTTCATGTATATCACAAGCCAATATTAAATATCTTATCTTAACAACCCGGTCAAACTCTACCCAAGCGCCCGGCTATGACCCAATTCAACAATACAATGCTACACTACTTTGAACGCGTGAAAGCTGCCGTGTGCCCGATATCAGATGCATGAACCAAGCCTCCTGATTATTAAACGAAATACACTCACAGATCTCCACTAGATGCTGGTCTTCTCTTCCCGTGCACTAATAATCATCAGTGATTCCCACTTCATCCGAGAATCTATCTAGTATGGAACCCGTAAACGCTGAGCCTCTCGCAATCTAAAATGAAACCAATCCAGGGCGCAAGGCAAGGAAGGGAGGGGAAGAAATGATTCTTTTCACCTTGCCGTTTCGTCTGAACATTCGAATCCACCTGCCGATAGGCAGGTAAGCCCATGCTCGTTCATGCTCAGACATACCCTCCCTCCCAGTGCCGTGTCTTACCTAAGGCTCTTCAGCACCACACGCACGTGCTCCTACCATTACTAGGTACTTCACCGACCCAGCTCAACCATGACCCATCTCCGTTCTAATAATATTGAATTCAGCACTGCATATCTAGGATGTACATGGGTGCATTGCCTTGCGTCTCTTTTTTCTTTTCTTTAATATCGCTCAGCAGTACAATAAGATCCGCATGGTGATTTCATAGAGTAGGAGTAAGGACTGAGAGTCCCGCCCTCCCTCCACGTGTGCCTATCCTAGTAGACCGGCAGCAGGGTTGGGTTAGGTGTGTGTGTGACACAACACGCCCAGGGTGACTTCCACTATTTTGTACGCTAGGATCGTAGATCTTAAGCTTAGTTTCTTTCTTGGCCCTTGCACACCGGCTCCCCGGCGCATATTTATCAAGGGTACTGTACAGTAACAACAACGCCGACAACAATAGCAACAGCGGCTAAGTTAGTGTACCCTACCTACGCTAGGGTAGGGGGTATGGAGTGAAGGAGGGAGGAAGGGAGGGTAGGTATATGTGACTGAAATATTATCGGCGGCTGGATTGGATTGATTCCACATGGTTTAGCGTAGTGAGGTCTCGGGTGAGGTAATGGAAATCATGCGAGGATATACTTCGTACCTACTGGTAGTAATTATAGGTACGTAGGTAGGGAAGCTGGCGCCAGCAAGCAAGCAAGCTGAATTGGGCTGGAAGATTAGTAATAACGCCAACTACGGAGTACCTACACTACACTACCAATTCAGCTGTCGTTTTGGTTGCGACGCTGAACCTGTAGTGTAAGACTTGATCCCGCGCGGGATGTTGCATTTCGGCGTTTAGAGCGAGAAATGCGGTATATAGATTTTGAACGATATCGAGTCTTCACTGCCCATACCTGGAGACTCCCTCCCCTTTGCGTTTTAACTCTCATTGACACGTTCACGTTCTCGCTCGTACCCTCTCTGGTCTCGAGTTAATATTTTACTGCCTGTGACCAAGAACTTTACTTAATTAGTCGGATAAAGAAAATATCATGCTCTGTATAGCTTCCCTCATAGTCTCAGCATATTCATACGCGTGAACCACAAAAAATGGCACGCGACAATGAAACGTGAGAAAACAATATGCTAATTAGCTCTGGTACGGGGTCACACAGAATACTTTCGTAGAAACAACGCACAAGCCACCATAAAAGTTATAATCAACACGGCCATGTTATATAACGCCTTCAGCTAGCAGCCCAACAGTACAACTAGTCAGCAGTGCCCAAGATGATATCTTTGCCCTTCAACAATTCTCCCCGTTTGCTTGCTTCCCGCATATGAATCGTAGAAACATCTCGTTTATCTTCACTTCAAGCAGCCGTTGCTATCGTCACTATGTTCTGCTAAAAATCATATGTCATCGTGCCGAGAAATTGCCAAATTGCACTCCAAAAGCATTTATTCATGCTGTTCCTTATCAACCAACTTGCCCTTCATCTCATCTCATCCAGGTGAGACTTTAATCCTATCTTCTACCCCTCAGTATGCAGCACTCTGTCTGTAATAATCCTGAGGAGCACTAGGCTCGCCGCCCACAGCCGGCGGTACGTAGGCCTTGTATTGAGGCTGGGGTGGTTGTTGGGGATGAGAAACGGCCTGGCTAGGCAGCGACTGCCGTGAATCGTAGTGCGATCCACCAGGCTGTAGGGGTGGCGGGGTCATCACATCAGGTGGCTGACCATGGGGAATTGGAGGTGCGGACCCCGTTGGTTGGGGCGGAGGAGGTTGTGACGGCGCATCGAAGGAGCCTTGATGTTGGGGAATGCGAGGATTGTAGGCTGTATACTGGGGTTGGGCGGGATGGGATGCGAGAGCGAGAGGCGTAGGAGCACCTTGCGAAGGACCAGGCGGGCCTGGAGGTGAGGCGGATGGCGCAGGAGCGGTTGGGCTGCTATACATATCGTCTTGAGAATATGCAGATGCCGAATACGGGTCTGGACCGCCGGCGTTGTGGTGAGCCGCAACGGGTGAGTCATATGCTGGCGTTGATAGCTCCTGAGGGTTACCGTATGTACTCTGTGGTCGCGGCTCCGTGAGATGTGAAGCTTGGGTATAGGGTTGATACACCTGCTGTGGCGGCGGGCTGGAGGTGTGTTGAGGTGCTGGCTGTTTGCCCGCCGCTATTCGAGATGGCTGGTCCCGCGGAGGGTATTGCTGTGCCGCAGGTGTACCTCCTTGAGCAGGAACTTCAGCTCCTTGAATATAAAACGGAGCGGGTCCAGTGGCTGGCCGCTGAAAATTAGGCGGTGGTGATGTAGCCTGGTATTGGTTGTGCTCTATAAATGAGTAAGTTTGACCTGAATAACACCAGTTTGACCAGACATACCTTGTGGCGGTGGCCCCTGAGGACCAGGTGTGTAATATCTTTGAGGATCTTGTGTTCCTGAGATTGGTCCCTGAGGGGCGTATCCAGGGCCGGGCGGACCACTTGGTCCTCCGTAGCCTTGGGGAACAGGGGGCCCAGCCGCATAATGATGATAATTATGTGGTGGAGGGTGCGACATCGATGACTCTAATAACGACTCATAGTCCCTTCTTGCTTTAATGAATTTCTCATTTAGCTGTGTGAAATCGTCCTTTTTCTGGGAATATTTCTCGATAAGCTTGATCAGCTTTGGCCTGATGGCTAGAGTCTGGTGATATAATTTCTGGCTGTGTTAGTCGTGAGGTGAGCAGCTTCAAAAATTGCGCAGCGCTTACAGAGATCTCTTCGTTGTCCTCCTCTCGAGGCGCTGTATTTGATGTACTCAGCAGTGTGAGCAGTTTCTCCACGTTTTTAATCTCGGCAAACACTTCTGCTTCCATCTGTGCCTCCCGTTGTAATTCATCGGGTGTTGGGTCCGTAAGTTTCTCGACATAGTTGAGTGGAAAGATACCCGTCTGGCCCTTAAGTGATCCACGCCACCAGTCTTTATACACCGACTCCAGTACTGCGATGACATCGCCTTTCCTAAATTCCAGCTCGCCCGGCTCCGAAGGCGCAAAGTCGTAGAGCGCACGCACGCGTGATACAGTGGCCGCAGTGGTACCGGTAGGGTGAGAGAGAACTGGCTCCGCCGTGTTCGTGGCTGTGCCAGCTCCTTGACCAGAGCCTGCGCCCGAGCTGGGGCCAGCTGCGGATGGCGTATTGTCTGTAGCTTTCTTCTTCTTATCTTCCTCTTGCAGCGACAGCTTCAAGGCCATCTGCAGCTCATCCTCCTCTTTCTGGCGATCGAGCTCGGTAAGGCCGGTTTTCTGCGGGGCCGATGGGGGATGTAAGGTCGGGTTGCTCTGCTTTAAGCGGAAGTAGGCATCGTACATTATACCGAGGTCGGCATCTTTGCTGAACATGTCAGACCATTCCTTCATGCGCTCAAGGATCTTGGCTTTGACTTGTTGGTGTGTGTTGCGATCGTTGGCAAGCTTGAGGAGGGCGTCTGTGAAGGAGCGGCTGGCAAGCTCGCGATGCATGGGCTTGCCACAGTTCTGCGAGAGCGCATTCGCAAGCTGATGAAGAAATACAACGTTAGTCACAGTCTCGTCGCATTTTCGTCCCAACTCTAATACTAAGATCCGTCTATTACCGCCATGGACGCACCTCGAGTGTGTACAGCTGGACGTTTGCATTTCGATGCGCCAGTCGTTTGATCAGGCCCTGGACGGCTTGGTTCGGTCCATTTGGATCGCTCGACACCTTGTCGCAGAGATCAATAATAGCTCCCCAGTCCTCGCTCGTGAGATTCTCGTCGGTGGCCTTGGCTGTAGAAGCGAGAGGTAAGCACATCTGAAGAGACCAGGCTGGGTACGACTAGGAGGGGTGACGTTACCGATGCCTTCATCGTACGGGCTGATCGCAGCACCGCGAAACATGGTGGCGAAACAAGCTGTGCAGATCTGATGAATTATTTAGTTTCGAATTTATATCAAGATGAAATAGTATGCGTTCACGCTGCTCGAGATAGGCGAACTGGAGCTTCTCGAGCAGCCTGTTGAGTTTGGGAGCTGTGATGGAGGAGATATAGTTCAGATGGCTACCTAGGTCATGGTGGAGATTGGAGACGGGTGGTGACGACGTATGCTGCGCAAACCGGCAAGTGGAGACGCAACTAGCGAGTTCGTCAGCCTGGAGTTGCCCAAGCAGGCACTGCTATAACGCCTGTGCGACCGTGCAGTTTAGTGGAAGGCGCACTAGAGCTCCACACCTCGGGACAGAATTAGAAGCATGGAAGGTTCTCACTAACCGCAAACACATAAGTTGGGCTGTGGCTGGGTTCAATAAGGTTGTGCCAATGTCTAACTTATCAAGGGCAATAAGAATTCCCTGTCTAACCTATGCGTTCTCTTGAGTTTCACAGGATCTATCTAAATTTCTGAAACCTCCCTAGATACCCGGCGATTCGGATTAAACATGATTTACGAGGTTTGGATTGTTATATTGTGTTACTACTGCATCTTATAGCTGTCTTCGAACTAGACTAGACAGGCAGAGTGTAGGCAGAAAACTCCAAATGATGAAAATAGATATTATAGCATTAGCTTGTTGCTTTCTTTTACAAACCCCATAGCTTTACTCTTCATCCTCTTCGGGTAGGGCAGATCATGCGGAAATCAACATACCCCGTAACAGGCCGTATATATATATATATATACGCACTTCGAATGTTGTATTAACAGCTTGTATCCACGAGACATCGAGCGTTGTCAACACCTTCTTTGATCTACAAATGCAGTCGGGATGTCTGACGCAGTTATGTGGCGCGGTGGCGTGGGATCAGTATGCTTGCTATCCTAATGCGACTTGGGCCTTGTTTTGCAGCACCATGCTTAAGTGGGCATCAATCACACCAAACTGATGATCATCTTTATATAAAAGTAATCCAATCCAACCTAGGCAATTACGCTGTTAGCAAAAAGTCTTGTCACCTTTCGAAACGGCACGGCCGTGCTTCGGATTCAACCTGATGGGGAGAGACGTTGGTGGCGAGCTCCGTCTATGGTGGAAGTCGGTTTGCTGGTTGCGGAGTTTTTCGAGAACAGGAGAGGCTTTCTATATTGAAAGATGGCCGATTTATACGGCCTATACTAAATACATCAAGTGAACATTCCCCAAAGGCTCTCTATCTGCTTTTCGCCATACGTTATCCGTGGTAGGTAGACTCTCCTTCGATTATAGGCTGGCCCACCCTGAGCCTGGAATACGAATACAAGTCAAGGCCTGCTTCAGGCGCCTATATTCGTGAATGTATCTACAGTCATGTCTCCGACTAGAGCACATATTATGTGCCATCCAAGTCTAATACAGTCCGCAGCTATCAATCAACACGCGCCAGAGTAGCCAAGGTCGGGAGAGCCTATATGTAGACAATGGGTGGTAAACACAAGAATCACTGCTCGTGATATCCATCCGGCGCATCCAAAAATGAAATCATACAATTGCCGTCTTGAGATACCGACCACCATTGATCCTGTCAAGTTGCCTTGCTATCTCTGTGAACGCCGCCCCGATTAACCCCCAGAGTGTGATTCAATTGGAGCCAATTTGTGCTTATTTCCTTCGCACGGCCGCGTTTATAAGAGAATGAGTGGTGAAGTAGTCTTCATGGTAATTTCTGGGATCCTTGATGGTATCTTCGAAGACAATTGTAAGTAGTGTAAGTGGCGATGATAAAGCGAAGCTTGCAGATGATCCATATCGCAAGCTTACCAGCGCCGACTTTTGTGGGTCGAATCATAGCCGCCCCGCTCCCTGCCGGCACTGGTATGCCTATTGTTTTCCCGAGTTTCCTCGAGGCTGCGCCGTGACTGTTCGCGGTTGATTTCCGACATATCAAAGAGCAGTGGCTCGTCTTCTGTTTCTTCGGTTGAACCGCCTCCTAGTCCGGTAGCACCGCCACTGCCACGTGAAATACCACGGCCGTATCGCCCATATGATCCCATCAAGCTGCCGCTGCCGGACTGAGGTGGTGTAGCTCCTCGGCCAGCACTGCTGCCGTAACGTCTACCATAGGGAGATCCAGAAAGACTGCTGAACAGGCCCCCAGGAGGACGTACTTCATGTTCGGCCGAAGAAGATGCTTGTCCTTCGGTGTCTATCGACCCAGTTGCTTGTATATCGGCTGGCGGCTGAAGAGCTGGTGAGCCTTCTGGCTCATCTGCCCCGGCGGTTCCTCGCATGAATAACGTGCTAAGGCTAGGAATTTCACGATCTTCCGCGCCTAGACTAAGGCTACGTCTGGCCTCTGCTTCTTCATCATCAGGGAGAAGGCGGGTTTGGTGAGCAACAGAACTCGACCGTCGGGCATGGGGATATGGTCGTGGTGACAAAGGTATGTCAATGGCCGTGGTTCTCTCAAAAGTCACAGGGGCGCTTGCGGGTGGATTTTCTGAGAAATCAGCTTCTTGACGTGGCCGCGATACCGCGCGCACCGGTGCAGTATAATCCACACTCGAGTTCTCGCTAAGACGCGACGGGATAGCAGGGGTGTGCGGTGTGTGAGGCGATAGAGGTTTTCCCGGCGAGGGGGAAGTTGACATGCCCGGCACATTACCTAACTGTCGGCTGGATGTACTAGATGATCTTTGCAATTGCATAGAAGAATTCAACGAGTCAGTTAGCGCATTGTTGGATTCGCGCATGTGAATGAATTTCGAAAGTTGAGCCGCCGTTTTCTTAGTCGCCGACTCGCCCTTCTTGGATGGCTCGAAACTTTGAAGCGTCCGCTTGCTGTCAAGAGCTTTCAAGAAATCCTGGATACTATCATCATCTGTCTGGAAAGAGCCTGAGCTTCCTCCGGCGCCGGCTTCATTGAGAAGACCGGATCCCGGCTGAGCAACAGAAGATGAAAGGCTTTGCTTTCCACTACTTGTCTGGTCATCTTCACCCTTGCTAGTTCCTCCGAATGAAGGGCGGCTGCGGCGATGAGTGAAGCTACTGCTGAACCGGTTTGTGTTAGCTGGTCTTGGTGACCCGGCCACAGAATTGTCGGCCATGGCTTGCGGTGGGCCCCCACGCAATGAGGCGGGCATTCCGGCCGTCAGCGAAGATTTGTTCCGTACGTGTGCAGCGGCATTCACTCCCGACGTGCGAGGCGACGACGGAGTGTCTTGGTCTTGCAAACGGGGTATGGGTGAGCCAGACAGCGAACCATGCTTAAAGGGCGATGACTGGAACGAGACCGATGGACGCCTACTTAACCCTCCAGCTGTTCGGACGGAGGATTTCCTTGTTATACCGGAAATCGGCAATGAGTGTGCCGGAGGCTCGACACTTGCGGGCCTAGAATCTGGAGGGGACGCGGTATCTGATCCCGGGGCTTTTACCGCTTTGAGAGCAGATATCGGGCTTGTGCCCATCGGCCCTTCACCATGAAAAGTTGATAGACTTCCATACCGTTGTTGGTTTTCGGTAATATCAGGCACATGACGGTGATATGGTAAAGATCCGACCTCGTGTGTCAGTGGCTCATTACGGCTCTGCGTTCGGTGTGGCAGAGATGGTTTGAACATGTCGTCAGAAATCGCCATTCCTATGCGCGAACTCAAAAGCGACTCGGTTTCAACTACTTGAAAAGTGCTCTGGTTCCGGTAGCAGACCGATACATAGAAGCGGCCCACGGGTACCTCGAGGTCACCGAACATGTAATCGGTAGTTACATCACCTCTGCCTTCGAATAATGGCATCCTAAGCGTGTCAGATCCGAAACTACGGGAGTCGCCAGAGGAGACTCGACAGCGAGTTGTCAAGCCAGGATGTGTGCCTTTCGTCTTCGAATTCCGCGCCAGCCTCCAAGCGGGTAGTATTCCCGTCGTCGTATATATAGAGCGCATCAAGACGATAGCCTTCTTATACACGGTAGGAAGGAGGGGCCCGAAATCTTCAGGATCATCAGCGGGGCTACCTTTCAATTCTATCCGCCACCGCTCTAGAACAACATGTGTAATAGGTTTCCCTTGAGCTCCTGTGCTACTGTCACTCGACTGGTCTGACGAATTAATGGCTTCCACGACATCCCAGCGCTTCCCGTTCTCGTCCAGAGCCACTAAGCTCTGGCCGCTTTTTAATCGGGATGTGTCGAGATAGGTTTCGATAATTAGCGGTGGAGGGCGGTTTTCAAAACCACCACATGTTTTCCATACACGGAATTCTTCCCGAAAGTCGTCGATATCATCGGTATCAAGTTGGAACTATAGTTGTGCCACAAAATTAGCCAAACACAGCGCTAGCTTAGCGGTATGGCCTTCGCTATCACTTACCCATCTACTTGTCCTTCTTTCGAGATTCTTGCCGATAAGAACAGGAGTGACTTGCATCCGCTGCTGCAGGATTAGAGTACCTGCTTTCGAATAGATGTTCTGGAGGAGCCATTGATCAGCATTGTGGAATCGCAATACTCCTATACCACTAACCTGAATGATTTGGTCCAGCTTCTTGACAGAATCACGAGTTGGACCCCCCTCGCCGCGAGCCGCAAGGGTTCCTGCCGCCATCGTCGTCCGCATAGGACTCTCGTGGGATGTGAGATCAGAAGTTGGGCTCGACTGACTGGCAGGCCTTATCACATCCCGCTGGTTGTTGGTCCTCGTAGGGTTTGTCTGGAGGGAGGAGGCAGGAGAGGAAATGCGCGGTGTGGAGCGTGGTGTTTGATGCATATTATAGATGGACAGGAACCAGCTATCCAATGGCAGAAAGCAGATTTGTTGATTGGTGTTGAGTCGCTAGCTGGGTGGAATTACACACGTCGCCTATCGCAAATGGCGGTCGACTGGAAACACGCCGCCAAGAGAACGGGGGCAGGACGAAGACGAAGCCGGACCAGAGTGAACGAGCAAGCGAGCGACGGTGCAGTGTGTTACATGGAATTGGGGATGACGACGGGAGGCCACCTGACCTTCGCATCCATTGTTCACGACGTCGATCGAGTAGCCAGCGCGAGGCTCGATGGGGCCGGAAAGGGAGAGACGAAGATTGGAACTATCAACAACGAAAATGATTCGTACGTCGAGCTGGACCGGGCAGGACGCAGAACGCAGGACGCAGGACGCAGTACACGGTAGGCAGACGCTGAACGGTCACTGAGTCGACGGGCGAGCTCTGTGCAGGTGGTTAAGGCGGCTCTGCTAACTATATGCGGACGCCTGCAGGGACGGGACGCCAAGCTAGGCAGTCTGCAGCATATTGACGTGATGCCGGTCCAGAAAGTTGTTATCGCTAAAGAGTAGGTATCGATGCTTGGTGATGTTGGCGATACAAGTGATCCGAGTGATGACTTCGATGGTGGTGATGATGGCGATGATAGAGGTGGTGATGGTGTTGATGGTGGTGATGGTGGGCGTGGATGCGAAAGAAGAGTCGCCGGACGTGGGATTGAATGGCGGCTATGCGGTAAAGGATGCACGGGCGGGAGGGAAAGAAAGTATGGGCAGGCAGCCTGAGATTAGATAGGTGAAGGAGGGACCGCATCCAGGTGAGGTTGAAGCGATTATGGAGACGATGCCGGGAGAGCGAGCTGGGCTAGCTGGCCAAGCTGGGGTGCTTCCTGTCAGACGGTTGCTCCTCGTGATGGCACCCTGTGGCATCCGTCATCGGTCGACGACTAGGATGGGTACAAGGTAGCGAGCGATGGGTAGCGCGAGACACAGCCGTTTAGGTCGGTCCCATTAATTCTTAGCTGCCTCTGGCTCTTGACTATCTCCGGACCGTATCAGGCACGATAAGACAATGGGCTTGCCTTATGACGAATTGCCAAAGAAAACTGCAGCATTAGTCTTCCGGGTGGGCCTTCACACCGTGCTATTCCATGCTGGGTTTAAGGTACCATGCAGTGTGCTCAGCCGGAAGCTAAGACCACTGCCACCACCTTACATGCTTCGTACAAAGTGTAAAAATATGATGTGTCGATGTGTGGGTGCCAGAAATGCGTATCAATAGCAGAACAGGATAATTACAGCGTACAGTACAGAGTGCCTAGAGGTCTACGGATAGATCCATCATCACCAATCATTCGGCTACATGCGGATAGTTAGAGATGAGGCAAGCAGAGCATCTGCGTTATCATCTACACCACAAACGTGTAGCACAATTGCCATGAATTCACAAATGAAAATGGGCGAAGACGATTTTAGCTTGTTGGTAAGACAGCGCACCTTTGTCTAAGGTGCCACAGCAGTAGGCACTCTCCAATTGAAACGAGAGCCAGTATTAGAGAAGGGAGTCATAGGCGCACAGAGGCAGGTAAGGTAGACCGATAGTATGAGGACCTATCTAGGACCCGACACCTTACATTTAGAATTGTACAACACAACACTACATTAGATAGGACTTCCCCACAAAGCCCCTGATCCTGACTTTGTCTAGCAGCCTGATTGGAAGTTCAGCACCCAAAGTTTTGTTGAAGGAACAGCTGCTGCATTGGGGATGCCGCGAAGCAGGTTTGCAGGTATCTCCTGATGGCTGCAAGAGAATTGGGGTATATTTTTCGTAGAAAAATAAAAACTTCTATTTCATCTTCAACTCTCTTGGAATTCTGCAGCGTTACAGCCCATACGGTGCATGGTAGGCGTCTCAAGTGCCTGTCTCTCTGATTACGCTGTTATAGATGCCTGTTAAGCATGCATTGCGCATTGTGCGTCGTGCAGAAAGTACATACATCATTGACCACGTCAGAGCCGCTCAAACCCAGTGGGTGACATTCATTTTTGACTCATCTGATCGCCCCCCAGGATCTTCCTCCACTCCGGGAGATTCGCGATAGGTAGGTGGATAGGTAAAATGCACGTCGAGCCCGTGCACAAATGCAAACGAGACTTTGCTGTTAATACCTTGCTGGCTAGAAAGTCCTACCTACCTATACTACCATCCCTTATTATACGTTGACAACTGGATGCCTAGCAAGCAGCCTATCCTATCTAACAGCACAATGACGCTGCCTGGGCAGAGGTGGAGGCGGTCAATCGTTTAGCATCTGCCTACACTAGATATGTAGGGACGAAAACCTCATTGACGAATAACATCGAGGCTAACAAGTCAGTTGCAGGTCCAATTGAACACTCTCGGATTATATGGCTACTTGGCCTTCAATAATTATGTGTTATATAACAGTCATGAATGATTCGTCCAACAGAGACCCATTTCTCTCATCTCCAGACCTACAAACCCAACTTTAACGGTAGGTCTGGAAGCTCGTGCCGAGTAACTTCGGCTTCCTATCCTTAAGGCCCAGTAGCATTTCACCAAACAGACCATTTGCCCACGAGAACCATTGTCGTGTCCACTTGCTCGCGTCGAACGTGTTGACAGACTCATGTATAAGCCCAAGCCCGTCCGTCGACGAAACTAGGGTATGCAGGCCCGTGAGGATTTCGTTGTCATTGTCAGACGTCAGGAGCTCCGTGATGATGGACATAGGCCAGGCCATACCGGGACCAACATGTGGCCCTCCAGTGCTATAAATATTGTTAGACAATTCAAGCAATGACATTTTGCGTTGTGGGCGGACTTACCCGTTGATGACAGGGCCATGCATGTAATAGGGATTCCACGTGGACAGCACGAATTTACGTGTATTTTGATACGTCTTATCGGAGGCGTCAAGGAAGTCTAGAATCGGCGCACTCAACAGACTGGGGACATTGGCGTCATCCATCAAGTTGCTCGAGCCGAAACCATCGATCTCGTAGGCATAAATTTCACCAAACTTGGCATGTGTAACTTTGCCGTGCTTCTCGATGCCATTTTTCACGCTATTCGAAAGGCTACTCATCTGCTTGGCAACATCGGCATCGAGAGCCTTCATGATCGTGGCACACTTGCCCAGGTAGCTCGAGAACTGCATGTTCGCGGGGATGAAAAGCTGGTAGATAGTCGCATCATCCGAAGGCCTGAACGCACTGCGCACTAGACCGGTGCCACTCTTTACCGGGTTGCCGATGCCGCTGTTCGTGAGCGTCTCCGTTCCGGCGGTGGTTGTGCGCTGGAACTTGTAAGGCGACGAATTGACAGATCCGTCGTCGGCATATGTTCCAACAAGTAATCCCTCGGCGACATCGAGGATGGTCTGGACTGCTTTGACCCACTGAAATTTGCCAAAGAATTGGGTATCTTTTGTCTTCTCGTAGTAGTCTGACGATAGCTGCAAAAAGGCGGAGATTGAATCGAGCTCATATTTGCACTCGAAGACAAAATCTTTGTTGTAGCTGGGGGTCACATTATCGGTATCAGCGGCCGAATTATCGACTGGCGGGAGACCAGACTCAGACGGTGGCTGGAATGCATTGCAGTACGGGTTTGAAATGATATATCGTGATTGTAGGTTGATAGCGCCCCGAAATAGCGACGCCAGGGATTCGGTCGAGGAATTGGCCTTAAGAAGCGACTTATAACTTCGCAGCTGGTTGGCGCTATCTCGCAGCCACATCGCAACAATATCTCCGGTCGTCACGAATGTAAGCTATTAACTGTGGTTAGTCCAATTGCACTACTATAGCCGACATTTTTTCATTCTATCGGCTACCTACCTCTTCCTCTGTGCCATTGTTCGCGAAACCCTTCCAGGATATCGTTGTATCCAGCGTATTCGGGAACGTGTTCTCGAAGAGGCGGAAAAGATCGGGATCTTTCACTAAATCCTTCATCTCATCGATCGTCTGTTCCACCTCCGGCAACACAAATTTTCTGCATGCCGGCTCGGGTCGCATCTGCGACAGGTTGTATTTGCCTGCAGAAAACGGCTGATGGGGCTGCTGCGAGTAATCGCTATAATCGGGACATGCTGCTGCCCTCCTATGAAAAGCAGGCGAGGCTGCTGCGAGCGAAGCCAACAGCAAGGCGGAGAATTGCATCTTCATTTTTGGATACACCCGGGCTGTAACGGTGCAGGTAGATATCCCAAACAGAGTCTCTACTAGAGGCTGGCGAGATAAATGAAAAGACTCCAACAAAGGGCCCGATCGGAATTTGAATACTCGCAGTACACAAACGAATGTAAGACTGCGCCAGCGGGGAAGTGAATCTTGCCCGTATTTATGTATGTATATGTGCTTTCACATCCAAACATGCCAGTTGCTTCTTCTAGCTAATTTCAATCTAAGTCTTCTTCCCCGTCATCTCCCCTCAGGAAACATACGACCGATCTCTTTTTCCTGGTCCCCTGGTCTAGGCCGACCGCTTGTATTAAGCTCATTCCTTCTGCATATACAACGTTGTAGGCGGCGCAGACCATATGACGTCTCATCATGAAAAACTGCAAACAGTGCAGGGCTACAGCGCTCTGAGTAGAGCCGAGACGATCTCGTGCATGCGGAGAATCCCTGGCGACTCTCCGTAGCATCGATGGTAGTGCCTTGTTAGCCTGGAAGTCGCTTTCTCGAACGACACCACGAGATGCTTTGTCCACTGGGATTCGGCATTCGAGCTTCCTAAATAGACAAAAGATCGACCCTCCCCCGCCAAAGTAATGTCCCAGATGGGCCTATGACCCAGCGAAGTTTGTGGGGTAGTGGTCTGCTGGGTCTCGGCCTTGGGAACCTTCATGACCGAAGCTATTACTGTGCCAAAAACCTTTATTTACCTAATAACTGCCCAGTATTTCCAGGTTGTCAACGGTGCTAATAACATTCTACTTATGAACGATGTTATATCGATCCGTACTTAGTCCATAGTCTTATTACTGCTCTTTTACGTTACGAAATTGGAACTCTTATTTTGCTCTTCGCGCTGCTTCTTTGCGGCCACACTCCCACAGTGCTCTTATTGCCTTTGTTTACCTGGTCGGTTTCCATTGCCATGGTAATGCTATCTAGCCACATTATCAAGATACGAACCAAAAAGTCTCAGATGTATGTACGGAGTATGCATCACAATACTACCCCTTGTAGAGCCAAACAAACCGCATAGGATCACAGCTTTTGCCTTGGCGGAAGATGTTCGACGTAACCGCGCAACGACAAACAAGCTAATATCGGACGGATTGCTAGCCTACCTTGATAATAACTTGACTAGGATACGTGTACGGAGTGAAACCTTTCATCAATGACTATGTATCTGATGCAATCGTGGGACCAGGCCATGATAGAGTGCACATGGGCCGTTGTGGGTTTGTCTTGCACGGAACATGAACTCTCAACAGCTCTGGAACACAGTGACTGGGATAAAGGTATCGCACAAGCTTAATAACATCTGTGCGTCTATCCGCGAGCTAAATCTTATCAGAGCTCGACTCAAGTGACTATCCAATCGATGGCGTGAATTATTGCGATACCATCTAGGACCTGGAAACGCAATGCCCGATTGTTTCTATAACCTATAATGGCATTACCGTTGGTTTCTTTGTAACAGCAAGCAAGGTAGTCGGACTGTCAAGGTATGTTAAAAAAACTGAACCCAACGATAGTCTCGATACCATGATACTGCTTAGACAATGAGTTCGCAAAGCAGATGTGCGAATTGAGAACGATCAAGATTCATGGCTCAAGCTATGACGTAGATAATTGTAAGCTGACAGCATGATTGAAGAACCTGGACGAAATCATCAAGTGACACGAGGCTCGTCGGATAGGTACCTAGCGTATGCGTACCTACGGAGTTTTACGGCTAGCCTCCTGTGGTGATGCATGTTGCTGGCGTTGCTGGCTGGGAATAGTGGAATGTCGGTACATACTTGATCCTGGACAGGTCCCTGAATGCAGCAGGGCTGCTGAAAATTTGTAAACACAACCACATACTCTAGCGTATGTGCGCTCTGTACGAAGTATGCACAATGTTTTTTTTTTCACTTCTCTGTATACACTTTACCGATTTATAGTCCTATTCAAAAACTGCCTAACCTTAGGCGAGGTGGAATGCCAAAATGGTGCAATACTTATTTCGCAGAGAGAACGCCAATCAAAGCGCACGGTAAAGACCATCTCCTACATGTATGCGGTATAAGTGTAAAATGTTACTTGCTGAAAGCAGCTTGGCACTTTGCACTGAGAGCTCACCTTAATAGCGGTGCACGGCAGTCAATACTCAAGTTTTTCAGTCAGGAATAATGTGCAGGATTTTGCAGAATTAGGTACCTAACTACAGCGAGTAATATTGGCCGGGTAGTATTGAATGCATCTCCGAACGTAGTTTCCATTATCCTTCTCACATCAGCGGCATTAAGCAGTGAAGGCGAACCGTCAAACTACGGCTTCCTTTGATGTGTTCGCTGGCGACTTCCGTCCGTGCCGAGTTATTACTCTGAACGGTTCAGGAATGCAACTCATTCGTTGGGTCTTGCCTGCTGCCAAGCAACAATAGACTGGCCTAGCCGCTGGAGGTTTGAGTCCGCCTGCCGCTTCAGGAGGATCATCTTCAGCCGTCTTCCGCAAATTGCCAAGAAAATAGGAATGAGGTCTAGTATGAGAATGTGGCAGCTGCGAGGCTATTACGAGACACACATGGCAGGGCATGTTGCACCTAAGAATATAGGGCTATGTCTGCCGTTTTCAGCCAACCTACGCCATAGCCTGGGTATCTCATCATCCTGGAAAAGAAACACGTTAGAGAAGTAGGAAGAAAGTAAAAAGGGCAAAACATACTTTTTCATTACCTAAGTCAAATCATCTTGTCTGCTCCAGGGTGTCTAGACGCAGCACCGAAACCCGACAGCTTGGTCAAATAACTTGCGCTCACGCCATACGCATTGCAGATGGCCACCGATCTACGTGCTCCAAACATCGGATCCGCCTGGTAAAGGGGTTTGTGATAGGTCTCGGGCGGAGAGAGACCGTTTGGTAGTTTGTTTGTTTTTTTGGTTTGCGGACAGCTGCAGTACTCGTCACCAAAATGGCGGGACCTTTCCTGACGACATTCCCTCGGCGGCGCAGAGTACTTGCAGTCCCTAGTAAGTCAGCATCGGAAGGGCCTTTGCCCATACCAGCCGCTCGGATCGTGTTAATGGCGTGGCTCAACAACACATCCAGCTCTTCCAAACAACTCACGTGTCGCCCCTTAAGTGAGAGTGTGAAGTGTGATTGCTGACGGCTTGGGCTGCAGTATTGTTCTTGCTCCTATGGGCATTGCTTCCTATCGAGAGCTTCAACCCGCCTCGGAGGTTACTCTTTGGTTTAAGTAGAGCGTTCACATCGAAATCCGGCAACGATGTTCTGCAATTTGTAGACCCTCTTATTGGCACGGTAAATGGAGGTGTGTCTGTGGCTATTGCGCCCTGAATTCTTTCGAATCGAATATATGAGACTGACTTGCTCGAATAAGGCCATGTATTTCCTGGCGCAACATTGCCTTATGGTGAGTATTGCTTTCATCATGGATCTTCATTAATACACAACTCTGCTGACGGCAGGATGCAGGCATGGCCAAGCCGGTGGCCGATACGAACAACCGTGGGGAGGCCGCTTCGGGTTTCGTGTACGACGATTCTCTAATCGTAGGGTTCTCTCATCTTCATGACTCTGGTAGGCTTGTCATCAATCAAAAGTAGTTTTGACCATATCATCCAATTAACTGACACCTGACAGGAACCGGGGGAGTGAGTTTCAACCTATCAGCGCGGTAAATGATGTCGCGTATATTGACGCGCCATAGGCCCCTTCTATGGGCAATTTCCCACTCTTCGCCCACACAGGATGTCCTGACGATGACTTCGCAAATTGTCGATACGTCAGTTCTCATCGAGCCACCTCCCGCATCAACGGCTCGACAAAAGCGAAGCCTGGCTACTTCGCTATCGGGCTGAACAATTCGGTATTCGCTGAGATGACGGCAACGGCGCATACAAGTCTCTTCCGATTTAACTTCCCCTCCGAGATCGAAGTGCCTTACTCTTACGCCGCGTCCGGCAAGGAGCCCGCACCGGATACGGTACCGAATAGCCCCTTAATCCTTGTGGACCTTGTTGATCTCAGCTTCAGCCGCTCAGGCGGCAACATTAAAGTGAACGCGACGACGGGACGCATAATGGGGGATGGCCAATTCCGCCCATCGTTCGGCCAGGGAAGTTATAACGCATATTTCTGCGCCGATTTTCGCGGCGCTGCGATTCGGCAGACGGGCACATTCGTACAGGACAAGGTGAACAATGATGAGCACGCTGTGGGTGAGTCGTACAGTAACAGGAGGATACCGCACGGGTCGGTCGGTGCATGGGTACAATTTGCCCGGGCGCCAACAAACCAGATTCTCGCTCGGGTAGGCATGTCCTTCATATCGGCTGAGCAGGCGTGTGAGAATGCGGAACGGGAGCTGGGCGACTTCAACTTCGCGAGAGTAGTGACAGCCGCGGAAGCAGCTTGGAGGGGAAAGCTCTCTGCGATCAAAGCCGATCACACGGGCCTGAGCCTAGATCTGCTGATGACGTTCTGGTCTGGCGTATATCGCTCGATGCTACTGCCGCAGGATTACACGGGCGAGAATCAGCTTTGGGAATCGGACGAGCCATACTACGACAGCTTCTATTGCATATGGGATTCGTACCGGGCGCAGCACCCACTGCTCACCATCATCGACCCCGAGATCCAGACGGACATGGTGCGCGCGCTGATCGACATCTACAAGCATGAGGGAAAGCTGCCGGATTGTCGCATGAGTTTTAGCAAAGGGTTTACCCAGGGCGGATCGAATGCGGACGTGGTACTGGCCGATGCGCTTATTAAGAACCTGACGAAGGGAATAGATTGGGAGTTGGGATACGAGGCCGTGGTGTCGGACGCGGAAGACGAGCCGACCAACTGGGAAGTAGCCGGTCGCGGCGGCCTCGATAGCTGGCGAGAGCTTGGCTATATCCCGGTCGATGATGACGATCGCAAAGGCGTCGGGCCGTTGAGCCGCACCATTACGCGCACCGTCGAATACGCATACGACGATTTCGCGATCGCAGCGATGGCCCGCGAGCTGGGGCACAAAGCGGACGAGGCGAAGTACCTCGAGCGGAGCCGCAACTGGAAGAACTTGTGGCACGCGGAGCGTGAGGACCGCTACCGGGACAAGGAGACGGGGAAAATGGCGGGTTCGTCGTTCCGCGGGTTTCTGCAGCCGCGGCTCCAGAACGGCACGTTCACGGAGCAAGCGGTACGACTATGCAGTCCCATATACGAGCAGCACGTCTGCTACTTCGACACGGTACACTCGACGTACGAGGGCAGCCCGTGGCTGTACAGCTTCTACGTGCCGCAGGACATGGCGGCACTGATAAGCACGATGGGCGGCGCTACGTCTTTCGTCGAGCGGCTCGATTACTTCCACTCCTCCGGCATCGTGTACATGGGCAACGAGCCCAACTTCCTGCCAACTTTCCAGTTCCATTACGGCGGCCGCCCCGGCCGCAGCGCATACTGGGTGCACCAGTACATTCCAGCGCAGTTCAACAGCACCATAGGCGGCCTCCCAGGCAATGATGACTGCGCCATGGCTGCCTTTTCGACCTTCGCTTTCATGGGCTTCTTCCCCGTCGCCGGCCAGGACGTCTACCTGCTCACACCGCCGCTGTTCCGCGAGGTCAGCATCCGCACCCCCGACGGCCGCGGCTGGGCCACGCTGCGCAACGCCAACTTCGACCCCACCTACGTTAACATGTACGTCCAGAGCGCGACGCTCGACGGCAAGCCGTACACGAAGAACTGGATCACCCACGACTTCTTCACCAGGGGCGGCGTGCTGGAGTTCGTGCTCGGCCCGAAAGAGAGCGCGTGGGGGACACGCAAAGAGGATCTCCCGCCGAGTTTGTCTACAAGGACAAGTTGAATAAGCAAGATTTCTCCCTGGTTGGGTACTGTGATGCCAATTGTATATAGAGTTATTCTAAATTTCCAGCAGTAATTAAAGAGCGTTTCATGTACAAGGTAGTCGTGTACACCATATTAGGTAGTGCATCCATCGTCCGCGTAGCCTATCATAGTGCCGGCGGGGTATGATTCGGGCGATCGAGCCCGAGGCGACAAGGTCCACTGCCGGAAATCGCTCGTCCTAAATATAACCCGAATAATAATCCACCAAAACTATGTGGATACGAAAAGTACATCTACTGATACCGGTATAACCAAGAAATATCTATAAGAGTGGGCGGGTATTGTTGAACTTCACTCATTCATCAGCTTTCTCTTCTCCTTCCTCGTCCTCGTCCTCGTCATCCTCCTCTTCCTCGTCATCCTCGTCCTCATCTTCCCGATCTTCGTCTCCATCGCCGTCGCCATTGCCGTTCTCCTCCTCATCAGAATCGCTATCCACGCCCGGATCGGGCATGACGACGCTGTTCAGAAACGTCACGAACGGCACCATGGCGCGGACGGTCGCCATGATCTTCTCCTGGGCGTCGTCCCCGTGCAGGTCCGCGTCCGCGATCTTGCGCCCCACGGTGTAGTTGCGCAGCTTCAGCAGCGCGATGTCGCGGTGCTCGGGGTTGAAGCCCTGCTCTCAGAAAGCTGCTATTAATATCATTTGCCCGTTCGCTCGCTCAATCTGATTGGAAATGGCATTCATCTTCAAAATTTCGTAAAAATTGCGTGAAGAACTTAGGACATGTTCATAGTTATGAATGAATAGAGGAGAGGGGATAGTTAGATAGACAGACCTTGGGCTTCGTCTTAAGCGCATTCTCCTTATTCTTATCCGCGAACGCCTTGATGACTTTATCCTCCTTCTTGCCGACGGCGTTCGGGAGGAAAGTCCGGACGAATTCGGGATCCGTCAGCACGCGCCGGATGCGGTGCGGCCGCTCGTCGATGCTGGCGCGCAGCTTGGCGAGAGCCGACGCCTCGGGGTGCCAGAGCCCGCCGCCGATCATGCAGTGTCCCGGTTCGATGTGCACGTAGTAGCAGGCGTAGGGGCCCTTACGACCTGTTCGCGACCTGGGATTAGTTAGTAAATGGGATGAGACAATACACGCGTGGGCCAAAAGACAGTTGTTTCATGGCTTGAGCCAAGCTATATTTCTTTCTCTGCGTAGACGGAGGGATGCGCCCATTTCAGAGCCGGGGATTATTAGGTCTGACTTACCATGCTGCGGAATAATGAGCCTATACATCTCAGGTAATTAGTTTTGTATTCCTGAGTCACGGGGCCATGTTTGTTCCTCACCTTATATGGGGTAGGGTCCTTGCTAAAGCGAATGTCACGATATATGCGAAATATAACATCTTTGGCCGGCAATTCCGGTATCGTGTCGTCATCTTCAATTATCTTATCAGTGAGTGTCTCGACGAACGACTGCCAATCTTTCTGAGAGCGGCGATATTCCCCATCATGGGCTGTGTTATGCCGCGAGTTAGCTCAATTATGGCTATAAGCATTTCAAGTAAATGAATTGAAATAGAAATGAAAACGCTACACATAGGATGATGAGAAGGTAACGAGGTCCGAACCTACAGTGCAGCCATTTCCGATTATTGTTGGCCCTGAGATCACCCAGGAACAGGAGAGTATTCGGGTGTACCGTCGTATCCTCGTACTCGACGCCGTTCAGGTCGCGAAGCTTCGGGAACGGCCGGAAGACAGCTTTTGGCATGCCATCTTCGTCGACCTCGTCTGAATTAAAGTCGTCTTCATCCTTGTCACTACCGTGTGCTGCATTGCCATTTCGCTTAGCGCTTGGAGATGCATCATCTTCTTCGTTTGCGGGCTGTCTGCCCTTCTTTTGGGTGGAGCCCACTTTGCTCTTGCTGCTAGGCGGGTTTGCCTTCGCCTTCTTCGCCGGTGGATCTGAATGCGCATTTTTGGGCGGCCTGCCACGTCCACGCTTCGAAGTACTAGATTTGGGTGGCGGCGCTGGCGTCGCAGAATCGTCGTCTTCTTCATCAAAGGCATCGCTGCCCTCATTGTCCTCTCCATCGTCTATGTCATCCTCTTCATACTGATCCTCATCATCCGAGAGATTTTGTCGCGATTCAGACTTAGGGCGCGATGCAATTGCGCTGGTCTTAGTCATTTTGCGCGGCCGCGATGCCTCGTCTTCAGAATCATCTACGTCATCCTGCTCGAAATACGAACTCTTCTTCCCAGTGGACTCGAGTCGAGTCGACCGCCGACGAGAGCCGGATTGAGGGGTCTGCACTTCGCCCAAGCTGCGTTTCTTTGGCGGCATGTTTTATGGTGTAACAAAGTTTCGTCTTACACGTCTCTCATCAGTTTGGCTACGGGCTGCATGAGAGTGATTGAAGCTGACGCGCGCTCCAAGGGTGTCTAGCTGCACAGTGAGACGGGATCGCCACGCGCTGTCACGTGATCGCCATTTGTTAATACTCTGAGAGGATTAGATTAATAATCCCAATAAATTAAAGCTCTAGCGGGTCGGGAATGGTGACCGTGCTTATTATCACACAAAGGAAAAGTAGGTATTACGAATTCCTCTCTGAGGAATGGATAATTTAGGACCGCTTCACTTTCCCGATACAAGTATAACATCTTAGGTCTAACTTGAAGTTTTCTTTCACCTGCGTACTTGTATCACGCGAACCCAACTCTACTGCCAATTCAGCTTGGTTTTAGAGAGAGCGCTCAGTCTACATCTTTATCCCTGAGGCTCTAGCAACTAACCACCGAAATTCCAGTCTCCATACATGTCTTCGGTGTTGTCTTTTGCCGATAGAATTGTCACTACCTTGATATGATTAAGAGTCACAATTTTGTGTAAAGCCAATCTTTCCGCGATATGCGCAAAACCACATTTAAGCATCGCGATGAGTTGCTTCCACAAGTGCATCAATATAGTAGTCAGGTAAAGAGTTAATATAACATCATATTAACACAAGCTACTACAATTATCGGAAACAGCCGGTGCTTGTCAGCTCCTCATCCTCGTGTGTATTTTTGTTCCGTTACACAACTTGATAACAAGCAGCCGTTATGGAATGAAAGGAGGAGCGAAGTAACGCAGATCTTCCTGAGCTGTGCATCCCAGCGTTACGCGATGCTTAATTTATCATTCGTCACACGATTGCATTTAGGCTGAATATGGGAGTTGGAGTATAGGTCGATAGTGTGAGAGCCGCGTACAACACCGGATGCCACCCTCCACTAGCTCAAGAATAGATTCGTAGCGAGAAGCATATGCACTGCGCCAGGATTGCGACTACTTTTCATGCAATTGCGTGGGGGGTTTGTGTGATGGATGCGGCTACCTAGGTGGCAGTCTTGCAGCTCATCGACACGTGAGGCATTTTGGTGTATACTGATGTAAAGAAAATGAAAGGCTACATATTGCGATCAAACTCCTATATAATGTTTGAAGCAAGGGCTCCTACCTAGGTAATATGACCTCGTTCAGCCACAGTGTATATGTACTAATCCCGACGGAGTTGTAAGGTGACATCAATGGTTGATAACAAAGTTCAATACAATCGGACAGAAGCCACAACACCTCGCTAATGTATCAATCCAACTATGTTGAATATCCAAGTAAAAAGCAAGAATCTGAACAAGATGTCTTTGCCTCAACCAAGTCGAGAATTGGTTCCCATTCTACCCAATGGTGTACGGTCTCGCGGTTTCTCCAGTAGATCGGCATACCCCTCAAGGCCGGTACCAATCACTTTAACAATATCAAAAATATGGGAGCCTTTGAAAGTTTCGGCCCAGAGTCGTATAACGGCAGCAGCCAACTGACGCAATTTATGGCTATCATTGAGCGTCATGTCCATGTTTGACGATGGGTGCCCCGGCCCACCTCCGGAGAGCGACGGGTCGATAGGTACTGCGAATTCAGTTTCATCCAACATGTGCCGCAGCATTTCGAGGAGGCTTCTTTCATCCGGTGATAAAGGAGCATCTGTCGGACCAATCGATGCCAAAGTGAGGAGCCACTTCGAAAGGAGGACGGCACACTCAAGATTGCATACTGTCAAAATTGTTAATACCAAAAAATCCATATCGACTATGAGATGGTAGACTTACGAGAGTGTTGCATGCTCCATTCTGACGATTTCCTCCTTGCCACGTAATTAACACCTAGTTTAACAAGCATGGACAATGCGTGAATTGCCTGTAAGACAGCTCTATTGGAGCGTGTGCTCCGGACCAAATATGGTGCATCGTGGAACGCCTGGGCTATCTGACCAGCATCTCGGGTTTCGAGAGTTCTACCGCGACTCAAATCGGTATACAATCTGATATTGGCTAGCCTCCACAATGCTGTTGAATTGTAAGCGACCGGCCCTCCTGGGAAGGAGTCCGGCGCACCTTGCGGATTGATTTCCTGAACCCGCGCTTGGTGCTGCTCGAAGCTCATTTGCCAAATCCGCAAGGCTTGCAGGCACTCCTCAACATCATCCGGGCGCAGCCCGCGAGGTACCTCAAAGGAGGATACAGAAGTAAATGATGTCTGCTTGAGCAGGAATATATGTTGTAGTAACGCATGGATAAGAACATAGTTGCCGAGAGAGGACATGTATGCAGGTGGCCCTTGGGGAGGGCGACTGAATAGCCGCGCAAAAGCATCCTGGAGCAATATGTCCATACTAGGGAAAGAATGGCGAGCCTCTTGCCATTGCCATGCAGTCTCGGCTTTCCACAACTTGGATGAGTGCGGTAAATAGAGATTAAGTTCCGAAGTTAGCAGCAAGGGCGGCATGTTATAGGCAATGCTGCATAGATTGAAGAAGCAATAGGTAACGAGTTTAGTACGATTTCCACCCTCTATACGAATCCAAGCTTCCCAGTCGGCTGTCTGTGTCGATTCGGACAGAAATCCTTCTTCTCTTACCAAAAGAGCGAGGAGACTCTGTAGGGACATGGCTTCGTGCAGAATAGCCTTCGCACCCCATAGCCCAACGGCGAAGAGCAGAAGCAATGCTTGAATCGTCTCCATGCGGGATTGAGGGGTATTAGGAGAACTATATTCGAAGTTAGATGGATAGAGCCAGTTATTCTTGAACCAGACTTACTAAGGCTCCCGATGAGTATCTTGTGTCATCGGCCGTTCCTGCTGCATGGAACTAAATGAATGCCTGAACCCGTGGCTAGGAGATGGTCTAGTAGAGTGCGGACTATAAGCTGCGGCGGTTGGTAATAAGCCGTGGACTTCGTGGCTGTGTCGGCGACGAATCTGCTCGAGCGCCACGGACCTTGCAGCATACCAAAGGGCATTGGATCGGTGGCTTTCAAATCTATATTGAGCACCAACCGCTAAAATAGCCAGCAAAAGCTCCGGTGCGATATCTGCCGGCACGATCGTAGGCAGGTGCAGAATGGGGAGGTGATCATGAAAACCAGTAACATAGCCTTCCAGAAATCGAGTCAGGGTATGGCGCGACGGAAACACGAAATCATTGGGAAGGACAGTAGAGAACTCGTCCAACCTGTTCTTGATGACCGTATGATCCATTGCAGATACCCTCATAGGAGCCGCCTTTCCCGTCTCATCATGCATCCTGTGGGCGCCATCAGTTGGTTCACGGAGATCAGGCGCAAGCGAAGGGAACCTTGATGGAAATTGCGAGGATGGCTTGGATAACGCGCCACGCGGCCACAGGCCAACGCCTGGTTCGGCCTCAAAAGCCTGAGGGAGAAAATGCGACGACGTCGCAAACTCGTCCATAAACAAGTTGTAATCGTCGAACGCAGAGGAGGGGCCTGATTGGCCTGGGAGGCCCATCGGCATAGGCCCGTTATCTGGTTCACGCCCACGATCACCATACGACATGCCTTCATCATAGGATTTAATTCGCGGTATGGCATTTGGCGGCTGGGGCAGGTCTTGAATCATGGGCTGCAAGGAGTTCACTTCGTTGGCCGATGCGATTTGAGTGGCGGCGTCTGACAAGAGGTCTAGGTTGCATGCACCCGCTCTCGTCGGCATGCGCGGATCGGGCTGGAGAGCAGGCACAGCTATTGAAGATGATATGGAATCAGCATGGTAATGCTGCGGATGGGGCCGTGGCATACCCATCATCTCCGAGTCAACGTGGTTCTCACTCGGCAATGATGGCTGCGGAGCAGCGCCCGCCGTGGACGGTTTCCTCGGCCGGTTGCCATCTTTGTTGGAGCCTTCATTCAGATGAACGAGCTTCTCGTGACGAACTAAAAGGTCTCTGATGTCCATATAAGCATTATCACCAGCAAAGATGAGTTGTATTATAGTTGTAGCACAATATGAGGAGACGGGAAGGGGTTAAAGGCCATCTCCGTATGCAAATACTTGAGGGGGAGGGAAGTGTTTTGCGGAGCACGGGGGTCCTGTGGCGTGGACCAGTCGGGGCCAACTGAGGAGGACGAGGTAAGGAGGAATGGTATCACAGCGGCAGGCGAAGAATACTAACCTACGACCAAACGTCTTCCCACACCGAGCCCAACCACAAGAGAAAGGTTTTTCTTTAGTATGAGTCCTCTCATGTCGTTGGACATGCTCCACACGCCTAAATAGGGGGATTGCCGTGTGAGCTATATTATGAACCGAAGTTGGAGATGAAGATTATGGTCATATTACCTGAAGCGTTTGTCGCAAAACTTGCATGGTAGGGTCTTGGGTTTCTGCTGCTTCCCCTCGACATTCTCATCGGTAGTGACGGGGACAACCGTGCCTTCTATGGACGGCCGGGATTGCATTGGAGACGACACTCTGAACGGTCAAGATTGGCTCTAGTGTCGAACACCCTGTATACAACTATGTCTGCAATGCACAAAGGAGTCACGCAGCACCTGGAAGTGGGGCGAGAAGGGTCGGCTCGACGACCAAGGGCCAAGAGGTTATGCCGGAAAGAGGAATGCCTTGCGGGGGTGGACGATTGATGGATGAATTCATGAGGGTGGTGACAGCGGACGGAACAGAAGGAGGGCGAGGATGTATTAGTCGGCTGTGGGCTTGTTCGGCAACTAACACAGCATTCGCCGTAGCCCACCACATCGACGCAAGCAACCACCTACACACCCCTTCAGGGCGAGGATCGCCGTCTCGCAAGGAAAAGGAGCCGAGATGGGCAATCGGCACAGACAGAAATGAACTGAGGCCACAAGCGGGCAGACACACCACGGCTGAGGCTTAGAACCTCTACAGCCTTCAGCAGCAGCAGAGCAGGAGCAGAGCGGTACCAACAGCAACAGTAACAAGGCTACCCACGGCTGCGGCGGTGGGGAGAAGGCGACAGGCAGACACGTCCCGGGTGTAGCACAAAGACGACGAGTGGTGATTATCCGGCAAGGGAGCGTATGGATGGGTGCTTTATTGGTGGGCATAAAGCGGAGGAGCAGTTACAAGTAACAGAAACGATGAAAGACGTGTGGAGATTGGTTTTGCAATATGCCTTCTCCGACTTGTTGGGTCCAAGTCGACGCAGATCAGACCGAGACAAGACTCAGACTCAAGAACCATGCGCAAACAACCGGTAACTCAGCTCAGGAGCGCGTGAACAGTATGAGATGCAGCAAGATGATAGCGTCAAGAGATGCACAGCTTCCAAAAAAGAAAAGACAAGAAAGAGAGCGTGCGGTTGTTGTGCTCGTTACTTGAGGCAGGGTTGAGCACTGAGAGAACAAAACCGAGGAGGATATGAACAATGGGGTTTGGATGAATTTCGGGGTTGGGAGAGCCTGAGTGAGGAGTGATGAGGAGAGAAAATGCGGAGATGGGGTCCAGGAACTGGTCCAACCATTCTGGCGGCATGAGAGCCAGCCTGGTGCGGCAAGAGCTTGGGGGGATGGCGCGGGGTGGCAGTACCTCCAGTAAACAACCCGGGGCGAGGAAGACTATGGCGCCCAACCAGAAGGCTGGGAATTTTTTTGGTCTAGGTATGGTGTGGTACCAAACAGTGTTGGATAGTGACCCGGGACCTGGGTACCGAGCTGTGTGCGCTAGAGCATCTACTTAATCATGTATGCCCCAACCCTGAGGCTAGTACCCAAAGTACCTCACGTAGGTACATGGATATGACCTACATCTTACAGCATGGGGATGATGCATGTGTTCCAGCTTACTTTGAAATAATGTCGTGAGATTCAACATATCAAAAAGGCATCTGAGCATATTGAACATCAATACAACATATGCCGAGAGGCTGGTGTCCGGAGCTAAATAAGTTAACACTCCATGCATGCCACCGGCCAGCTGTCTTATTGAACCCCATACAGCATGGGCTCCCATCTCCGCATTGGAGAAAACGGGCTGGCTGCTGCAAAGTGTGGGGTGGCGGGGAGATCCAATCATCCATTACCTCAGAAAAGAGACACATATCGCCTAGGTTAGATCTATTCATCATCCACTTCGATTCACCAATACCTGAGTGATCATTGATGTGGTGCATGTGCCTTTTTGCATGCCCTCCAAATCTGGCGTAGACGAAAGGATTATTTGTTTGAATACGATTTATTAGAAAATTCATGAGAACTGCACAAATCAGCCGACCGAGCTAGGCCCTCAACCACGGTACCTGGGCGTAGGAGCTGATACAGAGCCTTTTGTACTTAGAGTATGCCACACAGAGTGATGGCTCAATAAGAAAAAGAAAGCATATCGCGATACTGATAAGCCAGGGAGGAAAGGAAGTGGCTTGCCTCACCGCATGAGTGACATCAACCAGGTGCAGGCCAAGTCTTGATTTGAGCGAGGCCATAGCGCGGGGGCTCATGCCGATATAAGTAGAGCTGAACAACGAAATTAGGTCGTCCGCCAGCCCAATCTGACATGGAGCGCATGGTAGGCGACTACTGTCCCTTTGCTTAGAAGGCATTTGATGAAGATGAAAAAGAAAGGCTGCCCAACTGCCCGACTATCAATTGAGAGTGTGTGGAGGTTCCCGATCGTTGGAGCAGACATCGAGGTTGGAGTGCGGAGTATATATTGCTTCCCTATTGCAACAAGACCTAAGCTCCCGACACAGGTGCATGCATCGAGCAACTCATTTAATGGCGCGAAGATGACGTGTTGGGGCATTGTCTGGCCGCATTGTCTTTCTTGCCGAGTCATTCCCGTTGCTGGCGCATTTGTGGAGCATCACGTTCCGCGTATTGTATGCGTCTGTCTGCGTGCACAGACCATGCCTGACAGGCCGCTTGGCATCTGGCGGGTATTCTAGAAGCGATAGGAATGCCCAACTTAACTCAATACCGTATTTATCGCAGTAGATAATTACTTACCGAGGTCTACCTGGAGTGCTATCTGTGTCCAGGCCTCTGCGGAACGCAGAGTATCGCCGCTGCTTACGAAGGCAATAAGCCTCAAATCTGAGTTACCGTAGGTGCTTCGAGTTTGGGGTCAGCACAAATGACCCAAAGCTGATCGTATCGCTACCATTACTGACATAGGTCAGAGACCATTTACCTAAGCAATTGGATGTGTAGAGGGTAAAAGCGTGTGTGCCGAAGTCTTGGTCAGCGACAGGTGATGGGGCGCGGAGGAGAGCGCCGAGGCGGGTGAATTAAGTCTTTGGTGCCAAGGTAATTGACACATATACCGAAATCACATTCAACTCCAACTGCCCGCCCACATTCCGGTATCCGAAAAGTCTTCTCTCTAATTCTGCGCAGTTGGTCTCTGCTCCGGAGCCACTTCCACGTCTTCAAAAGTCAGTGGTTGACGAGCCATCGTCTAGGCATTCAGAAATGCAGGAATGGTACTGAGCTCATTGTTGTGCTAGTTGGATCCAAACGTAGCACTATTCGTGCTCCTGGCATCTGGGTAAAGTATGATCGCACTGCGCCATTGCATGCGTGTTGTCCTCTCATACTTCGTGCTCACTCCTTTTACCCAGGAAAATGCGATAGGAGTTTGCTTTTGATCTGAGAGACTGGGGATACAATTCCAAAAACTTGAAAACGTCTCGTCATATCATTCGTCAATGCCATTTGCTTCCTCACGAGTGAAACGTTGCGAGGTGTTGATGGCCGACGTCGGCAAGAAGGTGGATCTTTGCCATACCTTTTATTTCTTCGGTCTCCTGAAGATGGTGTTGAGACTCTGCTAGAGATTAGATAAGCCGTTTTAAAAAAAGACACGAGCATAATAACCACAGCATTGCACCCAACCCCTAATAGAGATGTCGCATGTAAAGAGCCGCAGCAGTCCCACCACAAGATCCTTCGGGCTTCCCGCTGCCTAATCGAGCGTTTATCGAAGTGGCGATTGATCCTAATAATGCATTCGAAGTGCCGTTACCGATGATTTAACCTATTTTTACAAAGGTCTCAGTCAGGTATAATTAAGTGATTCAAATGGAAATGACGATGTTCTTCTGGGTCACGAGTTACGTGGGAGAACCCAGTCGGCCTCCTGCTCGTAAATACAGCAGTCGCAACGCTCAGAGCCGCTCAGAGCTATTCTCAAAGGCCACCGACTCGCCGAGTCGCATTGAGTGGGGGGCGAATGGTAGGCGCTGGAGCATGTTGAAACATGGCCCAATGGGGAAAGTGTTAACAAGAGAAACAAGCTAAACACGCTCACCAAGCAAGTCTGGAGGTCTCCAGCGAATCGTCCACTGTCAAAGCCCACCAGGCCAAACTTCTCATTCGCCCCGGATTGCCCCTCGCTGCCCCTCCCATTTAACGATCTTGGGGCCCCGGGTCTACTGCCCGGGCACAGAGAGACCGGCGTGTATTAGTGATCTAGCGTAAACTGGGGAGAGCTATGTGTACACTAAGACGACTGGTATCATCGCAGGCCCGAGATCTCAATCGGGCCGTCCCAGCAACGAGAAGTGCTTGAGCCCGCTCTCAGTAACTATGTGGGCAGTATACCACCTACTAGATGAGGCCAATGACTTCGACTTTTAAGGTTTACTTGGTCCCCCAAATTGCGCCCGGCATTCGATCCGGCCGAGTTGCTCCCCCCTGGCACTTACTTACTATTTCAGTCAATACCCAGATTTGATTCGCCAACATCCCGCCTGGGGTAAGGAGAACGTACTGCAGTCAGTTAAGACCATGCAGGTACGCTAGGCATCTATTTGGCGTAGCGTTCCTTAGGACGTAGTGTGTTAGCGTGCTATATCCAATGGGCAGGTATGGATCGCATGGCTATGCGTACTTCCTTCTTAGCATCCTCAGGAATGGCTTTGTGTTTTACATTGTGCTTGCTCCCATCCTATGGGCCGTACCGACCTTCCACTTAAATCAAACATCACCTCACCTTATCTCACTTACTAAGATTTGATCAGTGATCAAAGGCCAATAGCAATCTCTGCATGAAACATTGACATGAGCTCTGCTCACAACGAGACATGGCATCCATTCTCGCCCGTCTATTTCGTACTACCAGACATCGCATAGACCCGGCTCGGAGCCATCATTACGCATGAACAGGAAAATCAAATATCATCCGGGCACATTCGCAAACTTGCGCAGCTGCTCGGCCCTATGCTGCGTCTGAAGCATCACCTGAATGGCCACGGCTCTAATGACCACGGGCACTTGCTCAGGGACTATTGGACATTCGCGGATGAGAGGGGCTGCCAACCAGCCAATCTCGGCGATGAGATCGCCCCCATCTTACATGGTGCCTGAAATGCCGTTTCCTGTTTCAGCAGGAGGCGTCTAATTCGTCCCTGATGATCCCTGGGCCAGACCCCCCGCCATCACCTGGCCATGCTAAGCATCTGTTAGCCTGGCATCTCCAGACCCCAAGCTCGCAAGCACGCACCGGGGCTGGTGGAGGGGGCCAGGATGGCAGGATGACAACCTGCCAACGTGCATCCACTCCGGCGCCATCGAACCCCATTACTGCCCATGCCCTCGCCCGTTTCAAGTCCCGGACGTCAGTCTGTCGAGTGGACGGCGAGATGGTGCGGCCCGATAGACAAACTTCGGCTCTGCCTAGTAGCTGCGAGGGTCATAGCCCATCAAGGTTGACGCCTGCATGAGCGCTTTTGGTGTCCTCGCCGTTGCTGGCGTGGCCGTATGTGGCTACACCAGACAGCAAGCAGAGTTCTGAACAGCACCGGGCTGTTGTCTGGCCTGGCACGTTGGGTGCCATGTGGTGGCTGGCCCCGTGGCGAGGCGAGCGGTCCACTATGTCACCGTTCATTCCTCGGCCGTACTCGTGCAATCCGCGTCAAATCGACCGAGGGCCAAGGTCTTGGATCGACACTGGTCATTTGGCTCCCGTTGCGCGCCTATTCCTGCTCTCCTGCTCACAAATACCAGTGATCCTGGGGCGGCGCTATCCTACGCTGGTCACTCCACCCCGAGCTATGTCCACGCTCGATCGGTACCGGCACGGGATCCTGTCGATCGTTGTGCTATAAAGCAGACGCGTTTCCGACCCCGAAACTTCTCACTCCTTTCTCCAAGCCAGCTTGCCAGCCGTCTTCGAGCTTCAGGATTCACCATGCGTCTTTCGACCGTTTTCGCGGCGGTAGCCAGTCTGGCCGTAGGCATAAATGCCTACTGGCTTGGAGATATACAACACCAAGGCGTAGCCCCTTTTGCTGGTAGCGGATACAAGGTTTTCCGCAATGTCAAGGACTACGGCGCCAAGGGTGATGGCAGCACTGACGATACTGCTGCCATCACTGCGGCGATGAACGATGGCGGCAACCGCTGCTTGCAAGGCTGTGTAAGAAGCAACCCATCACGGAGCCGACGTGAAGAGCCGTGTACTAATCGCGTGTAGGCCTCTACCACTACGACGCCGGCCGTTGTCTATTTCCCTGCTGGAACCTACATCATCTCGAAGTCAATTATCCCTCCCTACCATACGCAGATGATTGGCGACCCGACCAATCGCCCGGTCCTGAAAGCTACCGCCAACTTCGCAGGCTTTGGCCTCGTCGATGGTAACCCGTACTACACAGCCGACTTGAACTGGGTTTCGACCAACGTTTTCTATCGCCAAATGAGGAACTTTGTCATCGATACGACTAACATTGCGCCTGGTACCGCTGCTACCGGTATTCACTGGCCGACTTCCCAGGCCACTTCGCTCATCAACATCCAATTCAACATGCCCACAGCCTCCAACGTTGTCCATGTTGGTCTATTCGTTGAGAGCGGTAAGGCACTCTCCGTCTATGGCGTGTTCGTGATTATGCTGATTTCTTCTAGGCTCGGGTGGTTTCATGAGCGACTTGACGTTCAACGGTGGCGCCACTGGTGCCTCGATGGGCAACCAACAGTACACTATGCGCAACTTGGTGTTCAACAACTGCAAGACTGGTAAGTAACAGTGTCCCAATTTGTCGCGTCAGCTTGCTGATTGTACGCTTGTAGGTATCATTCAGCTCTGGAACTGGGGTTGGACCTACATAAACCTGCAGTTCAACAACTGTGCTACTGGTATTGACATCAGCGCTCCTGGTGCCGACAACACCCTGTCTGTCGGCTCCGCAATCATCATGGACAGTACCTTTTCAGGTGGCTCGGTGGCTATCAAGACCGCTTACACCGCCTCTACTGCTCCCGATACTGCTGATAGTCTGATCCTGGAAAACGTGAAGCTCACCAACACGGGCACCGCCGTTCAGGGCGCAAGTGGCACTCTTCTGAACGGTGGCTCCACGACCATTGCTGGCTGGGGTCAAGGCCATCAATATGTTTCTGGTGCCAACCGGGAGCTCTCTGGCAGCATCACTCCTAACAGCCGCCCATCATCTCTGCTGGGTTCTAACGGATACTATTCTCGCTCTAAGCCCCAGTACAACACACTCGCGGCCTCGAGTTTCGTGAGCGCTCGCTCTTCTGGAGCCAAGGGTGATGGTAGCACCGATGATGTGAGTAGTCCTTACCATACATCATATATCACTTACTAACACACTCCAGACCGCTGCTCTGCAGAGTGCCATCACCAGCGCTACAAACGCCGGGAAAGTTCTGTTCCTTGATTACGGTCTTTACAAGGTCACAGGAACCCTCAAGGTTCCTGCCGGCGCCAAGATCGTTGGTGAGGGTTACCCAGTCATCATGGCTTCTGGCAGCTTCTTCAACGACATGAACAACCCTAAGCCCATGCTCCAAGTTGGCGCCAACTCCGGCGACTCTGGACAAGTTGAGCTGTCAGACTTCGTGGTCGGAAACTCCGGACCGGCTGCGGGCGCCGTTCTTATCGAGTGGAATCTTGCCTCCACCACCGCAAACCCCAGTGGCATGTGGGACGTTCATGCCAGAGTCGGTGGTTTCCGAGGCTCTAACATGCAAGTCGCTCAGTGCCAAAAGCAGCCTGGCAGCGCTGCCATTAACACCAACTGCATTGGCGCTTTCATGCTTATGCACGTCACTCCCAAGGCTTCCGGACTGTACATGGAGAACACCTGGCTCTGGACTGCCGACCACGATATTGAGGATAGCTCAAACACCCAAGTCACCGTCTTCTCAGGCCGTGGTCTCTACATTGAATCTACCGTCGGCAACTTCTGGCTCGTAGGCACGGCTGCTGAGCACAACCTCCTGTACAACTACCAATTCGCCAACACCAAGAACATCTTTGTCAGCATGTTCCAGACGGAGACTCCTTACTACCAGCCCATCCCCGATGCTACCAAGCCGTTCCCCGTCGTGGCATCGCTGAACGATCCCAACTTCTCCACATCTTGCAGCGGCATCTCAGGCAACTGTGCCGAGTCTTGGGGTCTGCGCATCATCAACTCTTCGGGCTTCTATGTTTATGGCGCAGGCTTCTACTCATTTTTCAACAACTACAGCACTAGTAAGTTTCTTAAGCTAATGACCCAATGTGAAGGAGAACTATCTAGACTAACGCGAATATAGCCTGCTCAACTGTTGCCGCTGGTGAGAACTGCCAGTCACGCATCGTCTCGCTAGAGAAAGTCAGCAACATCAACATTTACGGCCTGAACACCATCGGCTCTCTGAGCATGCTCGACAGGGATGGCACCAGCTTGGCCAGCTGGAAGGACAACGTTAACGTGTTCCCATCCAACATCATCATGTACAGGAGTGGTTAAATCTGACCACTGCTGGCGAAATAAGCAAGGAGTGGGTGGTTCAATGTGACCAGATTGTGATACCCTTCATCGGGGTTGGAGATGCGGGATGTTTCACCCCTACATTCGATGTATATATGCATGGTATGCCTCTTCTACGTACATAATGAGGATAGAATTCAGGTAGCGATCATCTATCTGAACTTGATTACAAAATAAAGAATATGAATCAAAAGACCAAACTCAAGATCTTAGCAACAATGATGTACAGATGGTGTCTTGTACGGTTCTACTGTGTACAGCCAACCAGTATAATCATAACATTGGCCCAACTAAACGCAGGGGTCTCACTCAATGCCAGCGTGACTGATCTATGATCTATGATCGCCATCGTCATCCGGATGAAAGAGAATTATAAGGCCAGACATGTGTGCATCATGTGCTGTACGTTGAAAACCAGAAATGACGTGTGACAAGAACTGACTTCGGGCGAGGCAACGTAGTATTTGCCTGCATCACTAGATCGTCTAGCGGTAGTCACGATCTCAACCCCACATGTGCCTGTGTCAAGTACATTACAAGGCGTCTTGAGGTAACACATCACGTTACTCATCTCCACACCTTTAAACCCCTGGGTTCCCTCCCCAATGCTCATAGCTTTTTGAAATCCCGATTTTCGCTATGTGAGTTTGACTTGCTCCTCACTATCGGCTCTACTCCAGTCATACGTAGATATTTATTGCAGGCAGTGAAACTGTATGATTTTGTAATTACTACACCATCACACTCTTATGTAGTTAAATCAAGCATTCGACCATTCCCATGGCATCGAAGCAAACAAACGAAATAATTTCGTATGTAAATCAAACTTGACGGGAACGACTCCACTTACTTACACGTTAGTTGCAAGCGGGTTCGTATTTTACCCCTCACAGCCTCCAATATTAAGCAACAGGTCGGTTACACGGCGATACCAAGAACCTGGATCGTATAATAAACATGTTTAATTGTTGTACTACTTAAAGTTTCCAAGCGTCTTCTTACTCACACATCATCATTACCCCTTTGAGGTAGTTACCCCTTAAACACAAGCCACCAATCCACGTCTCGACGTAGAGCTTCCATCATAACTCTAATTAATACCCACCCATTACACACCAACGACGCAATAACCCGCCAGGTTGCGCCAACCAACCAACCAGACCAGACCAGACAAAAACATGTCCTCGCTCCGCGCCGCGCTCGCCAAAGACGGCTTCGTGATCCAGCGGCAGATCCTCAGCGCCAGCGAACTAGCATCCCTGCGCGCCGCAGCAGCGCGGACTACCACGCGCGCGAGAGAAGGGAACTGGCCGGACGTGCGCACGGTCGGCAAGCAGTTTCCCCCCTGGCCGGCCCCAGACCCAGCCGGTACGCCGCCGCCCACAGGAATCTGGGGCGTACAAGGGCTCCTGAATCCGGCGCTGGGGGACGACGCCGCTGTTTTTGCTGCTTCGTATTTTCATGAGCGCGTGCTTGGGGTCGCGAAGGCGTTGCTCACATATGAAGGTGATGGTGGTGATGGGGAGGAGGGGGTGGAGGAGTGTACGGACGATGATCTCGTTCTAGAGCTGTATAACATGCTCGTGCGCCCGGAGTCGGATTTTGAATTAGAGTGGCATCGGGATGATGTCCCCAGCACGGCGACCCCTGAACAGGAGGCTAAGAAGCTGGGGATTAAGCCACCACCAGCTGCTTCCTCTTCTATTAATGGTGAGAGTGAGAGTAATGGCATGAAAGGAAACGGGAATGGAAGTGTCAGCAACAAAAAACGGTACTGGAACACGCAATGGAACCTCGCGCTCTTCCCCGACGACTCCCTGATCGTCGTCCCCGGCTCGCACATCCGCGTGCGCACCCAAGCCGAACGCGCAGCATCCCCGCGCGAAGCGCACATGCCCAATCAACTCGTAGTCCGGCTCGAGCCGGGCGACGTCGTGTTCTACGACAACAACATCCTGCACCGCGGCGTGTACCGCGCGAATAAGGAGCGCATGAGCCTGCACGGGTCCGTCGGGCATGCTGGCGGGGGACGCTTTCGCGCCACGAATGTCCTGCAGCATGGGATTGGGAAATGGGTGGATAGGTGTGATTTTAGTGCTTTAGATGGTGGTGAGGAGAGGAGGAGGAGGGCTGAGGGCATGCGGGCGAGGTTGGTTAAGCTGGGGAGAGAGAGTGGAGATGTGGGATATTCGCTTGCGGGATGAGGAAATGTAGATAGGTAGATGGGGAGGTGTAATAAAATACAAGTGTATATTACATTGTATTTGAGCCACTGACTTATATTGGACGGAGAAGTGTAAGTGTGATATACATATCAGATCATCATGCAGAGCCGCTTTGGGCCATTTGAGTAAATTGCTTGTATTATTGTTGCCAGGGCTTAGGTGTCTAATAACTCCTATATAATATGCCTAAGTATGAAATGAATAGGTATCGTGTACTCGCTAAATCAAACAACCAGCCTGAACCGACCAACGCCTCGTGTTCTCTAATGTATTCCCTTATTTATAAAATCCTCGCCGTTAGCATATTCATGATCTATTTACGTCCTAGCTGCGAAAGACGGCCAGTCTTGTAATACCTGGCCAACACGCGGCGAGCCCGTCGTCTCGTGGACATACTCGCAGAACTCCTTAGTGAGCTCGAATGGCCGCGCAACAACGTTGGGAATATACTTCCCCACGAGCCGCGCCGGGTCGATATTTTCCACCGTCAGCTTATCGCGCAAGAACGTGCGGAATGATTCCACACCCGGTCGGAGGTAGGTGCTGTGGAAAGGGACGTCGATTCCATCTAGAGGGATGGTGGCGCGCCCCCGTGTCAACTTTAGGGGCTTCGGCTTTGATTGAGTGTTGTGGATGGCTGCTTCGATCAGAGATTTGAGATGCTCTTCCTGATCTTCGGCATGGCCTTGTATCTTTAATGTTGATGCAAGACCGTCCAGGACACCCGTCAACACGTCGAGGGCGCGCAGCTCGCCAGCACAGACGTACTGCATGTTGCTCACGTTGAAGTTGACAATCTCAATCAAAGAGCCTGTCGTGTCACGAATCGTTCGCACGATATCGCGCAGCATATCTTCGCTGCACGCGCGCCCGACACGGGAAGGGTTCACGGCACACATCGCATAATCAGAGCGACCTACTTCATCGCGCTCTACGGCTACTTGCATGCATAAGCCGCGGTAGAAAACGACCGAGACGAGCGTCTCGACGGGCATAACCTGCGAGACGCAGGCAAGCGCGCTGTATTCGCCCAGCGAGTGCCCGGCGTAGACGCACCCTTGGTCGTCGACGAGACCGCGCGCCTCTAAGTCGCGGAACGCGGCCAGTTGCATCAGCGTCAATGCCGGCTGCGTGAACTGCGTCGCGGAAAGGAGCCCGCCTGCGCTCCGGAATGTGTGAGACGACGTCTTTCCCGTGATGGCTGCAAAGACGGGCGCGCCGTCAGCACACCGCATGGCGCGGTAATTAGCACGAACTTTTCGTCCGTGGATACCTCCGAAATAGACAGTTAACTCCTTAGGGTTATTTCGAACGATGTCGAGGATAGAAAAGCCTGTTGAGTCAGTTAGAATAGATCTTGAGAGCAAAAAAGCGCATGAGGTTACAATAGGGAGATAACAAAGTGAAGAACATACCAAAGGTTTCCAAAAGATGCGAATCGGCACGATCCCACACCTCTCTCGCCACAGGGCTCTTCTCGTACAGCTCCATGCCCATGCCCTGCTCCTGTGAGCCCTGGCCAGTAAAGACATAAGCAGTAGCAGGCTGCTCGATGATCGCCCTGCCAGTCAATACTTTCTCTTCCGTGCCGCTGTCGTTGGTCTTCACGGCCTCAAACTCAACCACCTTGCAGCCGGATAACATGGCCACGTGCCGAAGCCGGACCTCGAGCAAATCGCCCGGTAGAACCATGCCTACGAACTCAGTGCGGTATTCTCGCATCCTCTGCTCGCCTGTGTGTCTCTCCACTAGACTCCTGACTTGCCCACTAATATGCATGCCGTGTGCTATGGTACCAGGCAGCTTCACGTACTCAGAGATCACGCGCGAGACATGGATGGGGTTGAAGTCGCCGGAAACGCGGGCGTAGCTTTCGTTGGAAGCAGCGGCCCTGAATGCCAGAGGAGTCTTGTTGGGGCCAGTGATCGTGATGGCATGCTCTAATGGTACGGGCTGGTTTAGCTCGGACCCGGCGCGATGAAGGTATTCGATGACTGGGTTCCCCTTGGAGGGGCCTTGTGCTGAATAATTCACCGACCCGACGTGAATGCGCAGACCAGTGGCTGCAGATATCATGTATACGGATCCTGATGTCTCTATGCTAGAGAAAACAGTCTTGTCTTGGTATTTGTTGCGGGTTTGAAGACGGAACAAAAGCTTGCTGCCAATCAGTTTATCCTCTGGAACCTCAGTTTGCATGCAAAACCAGGCTTTCGCATTGAGGACCGCAACATTAGCTGCACTCTTCAGATGGAGAGTGAATTCCTCTTCTTCCGTGTGCTTAAACGTGTTTTCGAAATCGGTATACACGCCACGGTACAAGAAGCGAGACGTGATGTACATCAGAGGCTTATTGTCCTGTCCACAGATGGTGGCACGGACCTCGACCATCTTACCCGAATCCTGGATGACAACCGCAGTGATTTCTGACGAGCTTTGTACCAACTGTCCTTCTTTGAATGGTTCCGATCCGGGGACCACGCTGTAGCTGTTTGAAAGATGTACTAGTCTCAACAAATCGGCATCGATGGCTTGAACGAGAGGTGCCATGAGAGCCTTCCAGGCCACAACGACGGCGAAGTCCATCGGAGCGAGCACAGAACGTCCGGGCCGCGGAATGTAAGCCTCGGACTTGTTGCATAGCTCACGTGTAAGGTCTTTAATTGCCTTAGCATCGATCTTGACGGTGTCGCCTTCAAACCGAGTACCCTCAGCAGCAACATCTAGGGGGAGGGTATTCTCGCCGAACCAGACTTCGTTGTAAAATTGTCTAATGCGCAGGTTTTGAGATTCGAGCACTTGGCGAATGGGCGCGTAGCTACATTCTGGCCGATAGATGTAATTCAGGCAAAGCGCAACCGGGCGGCTCGAGGCGGTACGGTTCTCAATGAGCCTCACGGGGATCATGTCGCCACTTATGGGACCTATCTGCATTGCGGCAACATATATATCGCCCAGTCTTTCTTTCAGAATTAAACTAGTCCCACTAGTTGCGCCGGCATGATTTACTTGTATTAACAAGTCGGGCCGCGGGGCAACGAGGCGACGGATAGGGTTGCTCTCGAATCGCTGGCCCTGCACGAACACTTCGGTCTTTAACAATGCGCTGAGCCATGCCTCCTGGCCAGCCGCGAGTAAGTTGATCCATTCGCCAATATCGGGCAGCACTGCGTCTGGGCTGTCCGAGACATGGTAGTTTAGTTTATGCATCTCCATTGGCACGAGGGTTACATGTTGTAACGTCCTATTGCCGACCTCAGTTTCTGATAGACCGGTAGTCGTGTCGCTGAACCACTGTAGAGCTGGAATTTCGTGCTCTTCGTCGTGATAGATGTTCTTTTTCAAGCGGTTGATGATACCCTGGTTTATGCCGTCGAGAATATCCTTGATTGGTTCATCTGCAACTGTCGACGTTCTAACAGCTACCGGGCCCTGCAGAATACAGACCCTACCGACGTCGCCGTCGACGACGGCGTCTAGGTCCTCAGATTGCCACAGGGAGTCCTTTTTGAACCAAACCTCAAAGTCCTCGTCTAGGACTGGAATGAACGGAACAGGCTTCTGGCCGGGGCGCCTACATAACCCTAAGAAGTACTCTTGATCTCGCGCGTTTAGTAGTTGCGTTCTCGCTCGCTGACACACTGCAAGAATTTCCGTCACGACGACTGAAGGACGCTTATCAATTGTGCCGCCTATATCAAACGTGTCGAGCATAATATTGGCAGTTCTAATGGAGGCTGCGAAACGCTGCACGACGCGCCGCATAAAGTCAAAAATTAGGTTCCTGTATGATGGATCGATCCACCTTGTCTGGTGCTTGATGAACATGAGGTCGACGAGTCTGTGCATTACGTCGCCGTAACTCATATCCGCGAGCTCTACGACCTGGCCAAGAGCAGTGCGGCCGAACCACGGTTTCTGATAGTCCGCGTTGAGCCGTCGTATTATATCGGCGCGGACTTGCTTATCTTTAAGTCGAGCTTGAAGAGCTTCCTTGGGGAGGCTGAATGTCGTTTTGTCTAATTCAGCCCAGAGAATGACGCCACGGGTGGCAAGCTTGTGAATGGGCTCTCCCATCTCGGAGCGCACTGTAAGGACGCCACCGGCTTTCGCTGCCTCTTTCGGTGGCAAGTAGGTCTTCTCCCACTCGTGATCCTCAAGACCCTTCGTATGAACGATGGCCTGTTTTGCGGCTGGCGATGTATGCGCCTCCTTGGCGACCATACAGCGGCTACCGAAAAGAACGCCGTCGAAGGGCATGCGTGGGTAGCCTTCATACTTGGTTGACCACTCTCCCGTGAGGTACGGGTAGGCATCTTCAGCACTGCTGAAGCCCGAGCCGGCTACCAGTACGATATTAGGGCAGCGACGCACACTGCCGTACCAAGATAGAATGGGCTCGTGAAAGTCCTGTGTAAATATATCAGTAAGACAGAAACTCGGATTGATGATAGCATAGACCATCTCTTGAGGAGAATATAAGACTAAGGGATTTCCGTACCTCACAGGAGTGATGCCCGCCTCCGCGGCCACCAGTCCACTGAATCATAACCGGAAACTGCGGATTGGCCTTGGCAATAGCGATGACTTGGTGGACGGCCTTCTCGGAGCCCGGCTTGAAGGCGATCTGACGGATACCAAGGCTGCGAATGTAGTCGTTCGCAATCTCTACTGACGGAACACCAGCGCCAAACGTTATCCCTTTTATCGGCGCGCCTTGTGCGCACAGACTGCGGATGAGGGGAATCTGCCATGCAACGGCCTTGGGGTTGGCATATATGAGATTGATCACGATGCCTCGCCCAGACGGGATGACGGCCTCGATCTTCGAGATGGCTGCCGACAGGCTCTCTGCGTTGTAATACCCGCCACCGCCCAATTCAATCTCGTAGCCTGCAGTCATTGTCGAGGCGACGAAATCCCATGGCACGGTGGTAGGTGTCATACCTGCCACCAATAGAGGCGGCAGGCCAAAGAGACGACTCATGGCTGTATCTACCATTATGCGGTCTCCGGTGCGCACTAGTTTGGGCCCATACTGCTCTGCCCAGTTTGGAGCATATTGGAGATGTGTCGTATCCCGATCAAATATCTCATGCTTATACCCGATGTCCGCTCCCTTGCTGGAGCTATTTTGACCACCGATTTCAAGATCAGTGGCTAGAATAACGCGGACGCCAGTTCCCTGTTTGATGCGGCTTGTGAGACCAGCAACGCCTGCGGTCCCTCCAGGGCCAAAATCAAGTATGTGAGTTGCGTCAGGCATTGTAATTGCCTTTTCCCAATTCACCTGGTCCAAACACTATAATCTTCAGAGTTAGTATTTCACATTTCTTGCAACAGTACAGCCACGATAGGAAGCGGCTACCGCTAGAGAGAAGAAAGGCGTTCAAATAACTCACAATCAGCCTGGTCAGTAGAGGAACGATGTTTCCATTTCTTATTTCAGTTCGGATATCCTGTCCTGTGAGTGTTGAATAGACAGGAATGCTAAGATTTTGGCTCAAGATTTCAATTGATTTGAGATCTTCGTCTTGAAGTTGCCGTGCAGCCTCTGTCAGATAGGAGCTGTGAAAAGGGGCGGTGATGGGGAGGAAGTGTTTCACAAAACGGCGTTTCCGCTGGCTGAAGCGGATACGGGTATCATCTGAGTCCGCGGGCGCTTGAGCGTCGCGAAGAAGCCGACAGAGACCGTAGAGCGACATGGGAGGTCCGGTCAAAACTATGTTCCTCGGACTATTGACCAGTGCTATTGCTATTCCTTCGTCCATAGGCAGATGTTTGTTTGCCTTTTCGACGTAATTTTCTACGATTGCACGAGGCAGACCGCGAACACATAATGCAGATGTTGGAGCGCCCTCTCCGTATTTCTCAGTATCCTCTATCACTGTTGGCGAAATGGAGGGACGGGGATACGCTTCTTGGCTGCGCACGCCGATAAAGAATAGAACTGTTAGGACAGCTTTGACATGCCGCTCAAAGCTGTCCCAATCGGCTGATGCGGCAATAGCAGCAGCAGTGACGATGCCCTGTGAGTGACCTGTGATCCCAGCAAGGCGGTCTCTGAGATGACCTGGGTGTATGCCCAGGACTTTGCACACAACAACGACATGAGTCAATTGGGCCAGTCCAATGATGGGGAAGCTGACGGGTGCAGTCATGAGATATTCGGCATCTGGCTGAGCGGAGGGATCTTCCAGCCACCGCATCACGTCCATACCATGATCGAAATGATGCGCGAATCCGGGGAATTCGCAGACCAGTTCCCTTAGGTGATCCGTTGTAACGTGTAGAAAATATTCTGTCATGGACTGATACGTGGTATAGAGATTTCGCAGCTCGTCTACATAGCCCAGTGTATTACCCTGACCGCCAAAAACGGCAAAGATGCGAGCTTGGCCATTTGAAGCCGCGCGAAAGAGTGCCGACTCTGTAGATGAGGTAGAAAGAGGGCGCTTGATCGCATCAAGCGCCGCGTAATAGCATGATATTATGTCGAGTCTCTGTCGCGCATCTGAAAGATTCGTGACAAAAGTATGAATCTCTTGTCCCAGAAGGATCTCTTCTTCAAATCGATCTAGCAAGAACTCTAAAGCTTGTAGATCGAGGTCCGGGTAACTGCTCTGCTCAACGCAGGTCGCCACGAAGCCCAGATAGCGGGCGACGAGCTCAACAACAGACGACGGCTCTTCAACACCTGGTTCTCCGAGCGCGAGAAGAAACTCATTTCGAAGCTGCTTCGTTCCTGCGTCCAGGACTAGAGGAATAGTGGTAGCCCACTCAAGCGTTTTGTAGATGAGCACAAATTCCTGAGTAGAAGCCTCAGATTGGGGTGTAACAGCCTGGGTGCTCGAATCCAGTGGTATTGTGGCATAATCGATGATGAATGGAAATTTATTATTGACTTCGAAGAAGTCTTCTTCGGTACGGTCCATAACTATTCGTGGACCGTAGTCAAATGAGGCGCGAGCCATAACTATCCGTAGACAATAGTCAAATGAGGTGCTCGTAGATTGGCTCAGAGCCGCAAGTATAGCAATGCTCAACCGAGACGCAGCTAAAGTGTATTATTGAAAGCCACCGGCATTGACGATCAAGCCTTATGGAACGACAGCTGCTTTTTAGGGATAGATAAGATGTTTTCAGGTAGCCTGAGGTAGGGGGCAAGCCTTACTAACAAACTGCATGTCTAGATCGCACTGTTTTCACCTTCGCTATCCGGGTAAAGGGTCCATGTAACACCGATCACTTGGCGTACCAAAACTGCAGTACCGTTGCATGGATGTGGAATAAACGCCGAGCAGAGCCCCACCGGATCCCGTCGACCGGGAGGATTACTGGATTACGGGATCATTGCAGGATTGCGGGATTGTGGGATTACGGGATCTGTGCTGCAACCATACGGCCGCAAAAAGTTTCGGGGAAGAATGCACAACACGTGTGGAATCGCGTTGCGCTAATGTAACAATGGCAGTCCATTGAAATGGAATTGTACGCACCCAGCATGTATACACGTGTATACGTGAGAACCGGCAATATCCATGTGTCTTCGAAATCAGTCTTTGCCCCGTTAGCTGCAAGTGCTTCCTCACTCCAACCTCCATCTCTCGAAGATCTCACATAAAACTTCGGGTCCCCGCTTGTATGAAGTAGACGACCAGAGTGAAGATCCTTTTCTTCGTCAAGTTCAGAATTCCCTATGGCAATCCTTGAAGATATGGGTCAAGAACAAGAGCAGCGTGAGCTGGCTCACCTTCTCCTCACGGAGCTGTTAGCGTATGTTGAACACCCGAGGCTTTTGTTTTGGATCCTGCAGATAACTAACATCGTGTCTTTTATTTTATAGTTATCAGTTCGCTATGCCGGTACGGTGGTAGGTGCAACCTTGTCCAGGCGACGTCGTAACAGAGCGCTAATAACGCTGCTTAGGACTGAAACGCAAACGGTTCTCTTTGATCGTTTCAAAGCACGGAAACTTGTCGAGGTTGGCCCATCCTCTACACTAATTAATATGGCCAAGAAGACCCTCAGCCAATTCAATGTTGCATCAGACGCGGTCAATGGGATAGAACGGCTCCTTCTCGCCGTTAACTCCCACTATGAGGACCTCTGCTACACGTCAGTACCCTCCAATGATGAAAGTCAGGATTCACCTGGAGCAAATGAACCTGTCCAGACTGCGCCTCTTTCATCAGAGCAAAGAGATCAAGTACCAGTGGTACCCCTCCAAACTGTTCCTATATCTAGTAAGAATGAGCCAATACCAGATGCACCTATTTCTGCTCTAGATTCAATTACGGCTCTTGTCGCTAGCAGCTTGAGGAAGTCAAACTCTGCGATAAATCTCAGTGAGAGCCTTAAAGGATTGTCGGGTGGCCGATCAACCATCCAAAATGAGATAGTCGGGGATCTGCTTCAAGAATTTGGGCAAGTGCCTGACAATGTTGAAAACATGCCACTGAAGGACCTGGCCTCGGCGATCCAAACAACGTATGACGGCAAACCAGGAAAATGTCTGCGTTCCCGTATTGACAAGATGATGGCTGCAAAAATGCCTGCATCTTTCGGCATGGCTGCAACCAGATCATATCTTTGCGATGCATGGGGGCTGGGTTCCGGAAGGCAAGATGCTGTACTCTTACTAGCCCTCAGCCAACAGCCGTCACAACGATTCAAGGATTCTAGAGAGGCTGAGGCATTCCTAGATGGTATTGCCCAGAGCCACTTAGACTCGGCAGGGCTGACGCGGCAAATCGCACGCGCCACTGGCCAAAGTGCCGAAGAAACACTGGTCGATTCCAAGGTGTTGTCGCAACTACGCTCTGAGCAAGATGCTCTCAGAGCCAAGATCGCCGCGCTTCTACGCCCAGAACAAAACAACGCCGCCCCGGAAAGTACTGATCACGAATCGACGCTCAGTCTTTACGAGCGAGAGCTGGGCGAAGAGTTCTGCAACGGGATTAAACCTATTTTCCAAGCTGGACACCAGCGGTCATACGAGTCTGCTTGGAATTGGGCGCACGTTGAATTGTTGTCCGCATACTATAGATGCGTCGAGGCACAAAGCTCCGGCCGAGAGCCGAGCCCACACGACCTCTCGGCTATCGAGCGCCTCCTCGGGGACAAATCCAACCCGAGGCTGAATAAAGTGAGGAGTTTCCTCATGCAACGAGAAGAATCAAATGAACACGGTACCACCACGAAGATCGGCGAGGTCTTTGTATCTGCGAGAAACGACTCCGAGCTTGATGAGATCACAAGCTCAGACGATAGCATTAATGACGATTCTTATGACGACCTTGACGACCTTGACGAAGATACGACATTACAAAATTTAAATACGGGTCCCTCGAACGACCCGTTCGCATGGCAGATAACAAACTCCACGCATGTTGTATCGCAAGCTGAAAAAGAATCCGGTCCTCTTCTACGAGTTCTTCGAAGGCGGGGGCCTTCCTGGGTCTCACACGAGAGGTTGACTAAATTTGTTAATATCGATACTCAACTTCTGCCTGGTGAATTTGCCGGCAAGTATGTACTCATGACTGGGACTGGACCCAACTCGATCGGCATCGCCATCCTCCCAAAGCTTCTTCGTAGTGGAGCTAAAGTTGTTTTGGGAACAAGCCGGAACATGTCCGACGCCGGCCCTTTCTACCAGAAGGTCTTTGCTACTTACGGAGTGCCTGGATCCAAACTAGTCGTGCTGCCTAGTAACCAAGGAAGCAGCCAAGATGTACACGATTTGATATCGCATATCTATGATCCGATCAACGGTCTCGGCTGGGACCTTGATGTTGTCTTACCACTGGCGGCCGTGTCGGAAAAAGGTCGCGAGATGGATGAACTTGACTCTAGATCGGAACTGGCGCATCGAGCTATGCTAGTCAACCTCCTGAGAGGCCTCGGTGCTATCAAAAAAGCTAAGGCGGCGCGGGGCATCCGCACGAGGCCGACACAGGTGCTGCTGCCGCTATCTCCAAATATGGGAACCTTTGGTAGCGATGGACTTTATTCCGAATCCAAGGTCGGTCTTATGGCTACACTCTATAGATGGACGTCCGAAAGCTGGAGCGAGTACTTGTCCATATGCGGAGTGGTTATAGGCTGGACTCGTGGCACGGGCCTGATGGAAGCAAATGACGGCTTAGTTCAGTGGATTGAGAAATTAGGCGTGACCACTTTCTCAATCAATGAGATGGCAGGTCATATGTGCAAGCTGTTAACCGAGCCTTTCGTGTCCTTCTGCCAGACGGAGCCATTCATTGCCGACTTTAGCGGGGGTATGAGCAGCAATCCCGACATGGCAGCGTCGCTCGCCGAGGTCAGATTCAAGACGGGTCGGGAACGCGAGATCGAACGGGCCCTTGCCGATGAACAAGTTCTGGACAGGGCAGCCGTGGAAGTCAATCATGTGTCTTCAGCGCCGGGATCTTCTGCCTCTCAATCACTACCACCCCTAGTGGATCTTGGTCTTGATTTCCCAACCCTTCCTGATTATGGCAGGGAGGTACAGCCGCTCAACCAAGCGCTAGCAGGCATGGTAGATCTTGAATCAGTCGTTGTTGTGGTCGGATTTTCCGAACTGGGCCCTTGGGGCAATTCTAGAACCCGATGGGAGATGGAGCTCAAGGGTGAGCTTTCTCCTCGAGCATGCATTGAACTGGCCTGGATGACGGGCATGATCAAAGCGAACAAGTCGTCAGGGCCATCTGCGGCTGAGTGGGTCGATTCACTTACTGGCTCTCCCGTCAAGGACAGCGAGGTCCGCGCCAAGTATGAGAAGCGGATTTTAGAGAGCACAGGTCTGAGATTGATTCATCCAAGCCCTCTAGATCACCCAAGCCGTGACAAGAAGAGATTTTTACAAGAAGTTGTAGTCCAAGAGGATCTTGCGCCTTTCACGGCATCTTATGAGACGGCAATGGACTTTGTCCGGGAACATGGAAATGAAAAAGTCCAAATACGCCAGACGGCACCAGGTGCTGATGAGTACTCTGTCCATATTCGTAAGGGCGCTGTGATCATGGTTCCCAAAGCGAGTGTGTACGACCGGGTCGTAGGAGGACAGATACCCACTGGCTGGGATCCAAGGGTTTACGGACTGCCCGAAGATATTTGCGAAAGTGTCGACCGGTGCACTCTCATGGCGCTCGTGTGTGCCGCGGAAGCCTTCCAATCTGCAGGAATTACTGATGTATACGAGCTGTTTCAAACCATGCACGTATCTGACCTGGCCAACTGTGTCGGCTCCGGCATGGGCGGCGGCCAATCATTGCAGAAACTGTATCGCGAAAGGCTCCTAGAAAAACCAGTGCAAAGCGATATTTTGGCCGAGACTTTTATCAACACCACCAGCGCCTGGCTCAATATGCTGCTTATGGGTGCGTCTGGGCCTACGAGGACGCCCGTCGGTGCCTGTGCGACAGCATTGGAGTCCCTCAATCAAGGCTACGATCTAATAACTAGCGGCGCGGCCAAGGTATGTCTCGTGGGAGGATTCGACGATATGACACAGGATACCTCAGCCGAGTTCGCGAATATGAAGGCAACGAATAATAGCGCGGCTGATCTGAAGGAACACGGGCGTGCGCCGCACGAGACGTGCCGGCCGTGTACTACATCTAGAGCAGGTTTTGTCGAGTCCGAAGGCTGTGGCATGCAGGTTCTAACCAGTGCCAAAACTGCGCTGGAGCTGGGCCTGCCCATCCATGCTGTTGTTGCGCATGTGTCAACGTCCAGCGATGGCATCGGAAGATCGGTGCCTGCGCCTGGTCAAGGCCTCATGACGCAAGTACGAGAATCTTCGGCAGCACCGTCGTCGCCCCTGCTCAACATTGCGTATCGAAAATCTATGCTCGATTTAACATTGCGTCACATTCGAGAACGGTACAACATGCTGCATCCAGGTACCTCGCCACTGCAGCAGAGTAAGGATGAGGCGGTCGTCTACGCAGACGAAATAGAGCGGGCTCAGAGACGCGAGGAAAATGAGGCCCGCCGACGATTCGGCAACGACTTCTGGAAGGGCGACGTGCGCATTGCACCCCTACGTGGCGCCCTGGCTGTTTGGGGCCTAACAGCCGATGATGTTGGCGTGGTATCACTGCACGGCACCTCAACACAGGCCAACGAGAAGAACGAGGTCGCGGTACTACATCAGCAGCTATCGCAGCTGGGCCGCTCCCCTGGCAATGCTGCCCTGGTCGTCTGCCAGAAATACCTGACCGGCCATCCAAAGGGTGCAGCGGCAGCGTGGATGGTAAATGGGTGCTGTCAGATCCTGGATAGCGGTATCGTGCCCGGTAACCGGAACGCCGATGACATTGATGCTGTGCTCGAACCGTATGATAACCTGGTGTTCCCCGATCGTGCTTTGGCCGTCGGTGACGTCCGGGCCTTCAGCGTGACGAGCTTCGGATTCGGCCAGAAAGGCGCCCAAGCTCTAGGCGTGCACCCCAAATTTCTCTTTGCCACGTTGGAGAACAGGTCCGTATTTGATGAGTACTGCCGCCGCCGCGACGAGCGATGCCAGAAAGCCACCCAGTATTTCCAAGATGGTATCTATATGTCCAGGTTGGTTGAGCTGAAGCAAGATCCGCCATATGTTAAGGAGCACCAGGTAAAGGCAATGGTAAATGCTGATTGGAGGCTCATTTAGCATTCATGGGGTGTTGTGTGTATTTATGGTGTTGTACGTGTATATACGAATTAGGTACGGAGTAAGGGTAGAAGATAAAGGAACTTGAGGAAATAACACCAGCACTTTGCAATTATCATGGTCAACCCAGCCCTAGGCCTAATTGGGCGTAGCCCCTGCTACGCGTGTACGGTAATTATGTACTTAGCCAGTCGCGTGGAACAGGGAATCATTTTAAAGACAGACTCAACACAGTTGAATTGACTTTAATCACTTCACAGATATTATCGAAGGGTCAAAGGCACCCACAGGTTGAGAATGATGAGATCGATCGATTTTGACAGAAATAGAGCTGTCAGATTATTCGCTACGCCGAAAGGTCAACGGAATGCTACCATAATTGATGTATCTAGAAATGCGCATCTACATTCACGAGGATTACTCGCCCAATACCTATCAAGCTACAATCTGAGCAATCTTAAATATATATCATTCATGCGACACCGTCTATATTCACTTCGAGACTCGGCCAGCGGCCGGGACACCATTCGATTGAGCTCGCCACCTCTGTCCTCTGACAGCGATGAGCAGCAAAATGGGCACAGTGAGGAGGTAGAGTACGCCCAAGAGGGTGTATGCCCAGCCCATACCCAGAGCGAGGATGAGGGGCTGGATCACGGCGGACGCGAGCGCGCCGAACGCGAACTTGACAAAGTTGTTGGTGCTGGCTGCCGGACTGGCGTTTCCCGGGTGCAGATCGAGTATCAAACCGCTGAGGACATTATTCGCGCCGATGAAGCAGAAGCCCAGCACGAAGACGAGCACGCATACCACGCCTAGGGGCGCGTGTATCTCGAGCAGCCAGCCCCATAGTATTATTGACACGATGCAGAGTGATAGTGGCAGCAAGACTACCTCGATGCGCGCGCGTTCGATGGGAAATGTGGCCAGGTCCATCTGCACTCGCTTCTGGTAGCCCGACGCGTCGATCCCAAGTTTCTTGGCGTGGCGGCGGTAGTTGCTATTCATGAGTTTCCCGATCAGGGCGATCGATGTTACGGTCCCGCCGAAGATGGGGAGGAAGACGAGCCCGGTCTTAAGCGCGTCGAGGCCGTACTTCGTCATAAGAAGGCTAGATAGCGGCGTGGTTGTGGCATAAACCCCTGAGTAGGTCAGACCAGAAGCAAATAGGAGAATCCCAAGCTCCTTCTGGAAACCGAGCTTGAAAGGTTGGACAAGCGCTTTCAGAATGGAGACGCGCTCGGTCTCTATGTAATCTTGTTGTTGCACCTCTCCAGTCTCCCTGCCTTTCCGATAAGTCTTAATCAGTTGCCACGGCGTTTGGTTGATCTTTGGCGGGAGTACGGAACCGTCGCCAGCAAGCTTGCGGCACGTTTCAGGGAAGAACAGACCCAGAAAAATAAGTGCGAGACCACCATAAGCAGTAAGAAACCAGAAGATGGAACGCCAGCCATGATAATAGGTCAACGCGCCACCAAGCAGGGGACCAAGACTGGGCCCAATAGCTGCCGGACTCATTGCGTAACCGATGTATTGGCCCCGTTCTGCGCTGGTGACGATATCAGCCATGACGGCCTGACAGACCATCTGCGTCGTTGCCGGCGCTGCCGACTGTAGAGCCCGAAGTACCAGGAGGGCCGCATAGCTATCCGGCGTCAGCGCCAGACCGATGTTCACGGCCGTGTACAAGATGAAGCAAATCACAAAGGCTAGTCGTCGGCCGACCCGGTCGGAGAAACCGGCTGCCAACAAGGGAGTCACGCCTTGAAATATCATATAGACAGTCACTGTGAGGTTGATTTTGGTGTCAGAAACGTGGAACTCCCCGGCTAGCGTATGGACCGCGGGCAGGTAGATGTTGCCTGTCAAGGGGGAGGCGAGCGAAGCGGCCGCGGCAGCTAGCACGATGGAACGCTTTTGGTTTGATGTGTATATGCTGTATGGTTTCGGACTGGGTTCAGGTCCATCTCTCATCCCTTTCTCTGCTTCCTCTGAAGGGACTACATCCTCAAGAGGAGCCCCGTCTAGAATGCCCGTAATCGTCGTATCAGACCCATCGGGCGGGTTTGGAGCCATCTGTGTAGTGAGAAGTTCTAAGTTCTTGTCGCTACCCAAATCGAGTAGCTTGTCAGAACAAACAGTGGTCGAATGCTTTGAAGCTGCTGCGGTAGGTTACCGAGCTTTTTCTTTGCGTCGTTATAAAACACGTGACGTAATCCGAGATATATTCCAAGTTTGATTGCTTAGACAAGATCATCCAATTGGCTAGGATCTATCATCATCTTGAGACTCATTGCCGTCCCGATGGCACGGTCTCAATCCCGCTATATGCATATCTCGCTCCCCCTAAGACATCAACCCAAAGGTAAGGCTCTACTACATAACAACGTAGTCGCCCCATTGCCTTTCCCCCTTTTTTTGGTCCCCTGAACCTTACACCGATGCTTTTTGCGAGTCGCTGACCGCCTTCCGCCAGTAATCGATTGCCCCTTCTCACGCCACAATGCACGTGCGCTATCAACCGGCGACCTTGAGACTCAGGGTTTCATTGGGGTCCGTTAGCGACGGCAATTCCATCAGTCCGGCTCCGCGGGCTTGCTCGTATTCCCGTACTTCACTGCGACTTACGCCTTCATTTAAGGAAAGTAGCTTGCATGTAGCGGCATATGGCGTATGTAGATATGTATGTGTTTCAGCGAATGTTACACGACATATGCTAAGTATTGACTGCGTGCTCCAAAGCTTACTTATTTTAGTCTCTATGCGGTTCATTGAGAGTACCAAACCCAGCGTTTCAGTCACTGATCTTATGAGGATGATGAGACCCTCTTGCGCGTTTGGCCGATTGCAAGTTTCTATATTCTAGGGATGGCCTTACGCATTAGCGACCACAGGTAACACAGCAAATTAGATGCAACTTTACCGAATTGTGGTTTTTTAGAAGTAACCATCACCTTGTAACACCATTGCGACCAGTCGGCTACACTTCCGTAGCCGGACGGGTAAAATTACACAACTTGGGAATATTTTAATCTACTCATAGAAACTGTACATGCTCAGATCCATAGCAGTGTAGTCACGATATATAAATTGAGTAATAATATGTTGAATTTATTAGTAGTATGACATTCCACGTTTGCTATTCACGATTCATCCTCCTACTATAGTTATAATAGAGTCTACAGATGAGCTCCAGCCTGGTATGCATGGATCGTTCCCTCGGGCTCATAAATCTGCTGCGACCTCCAGAGCATGACTGGCTGAGCTGTTATCAGTTTCAGTTAGCTATTGTATGCAGTAAATAGTAGCATAATGTGCACTTACTTAGACTCTCACGCCAATGTGCCAAAACGCCCGGAACTCTAGAGAGAATAATGATTGGCATAATCATGTCGTCGTCAAAGCCCCTATGATGCCATTTAGTTAGCAAAATCTGCGTTTCCGGAATAAGATCCGCAGACGCGTACATGGCCTTGTAAAGGAAGCAACCTAACAAGTCGGCGTTCGCCTTCAAGCCCCTATCGACAAAGTATGGGTCTTGATTGGCGACTTTGTCAACTGCCATGGCAATACGTAGGAGAGGGTTAGCATCGACAGCGGTCCGATACTCTTGCATAAGTTCCTGAATTAATGCTACGCGAGGGTCTCGGGTCTTGTAAATTCGGTGGCCGTATCCGAACAGTCGACCTTTCCGCGCTTTGATAGCGTCAATAAAAGCTGGCACATTTTCGGGCGCCCCGATAAGGCGAAAGGCATCATATGCCAGGTTAATAGCGCCGCCGTGCAAAGGCCCAAAGCCAGAGATTATACCTGAGATGATAGCTGAAACAGGATCAGTAAGAGTCGAGCCAGCATGCAGCGTGGCAGCCGTGGAGTTAGTAAGCTCGTGATCTGCATACAAGATCCAGAGTTTATCAAGACACCTCTCGACCATTTGAGAATCTTGGACGCCCATCATTAGAAGCAGATTACCAATTAATGACCGACCGGGCTCAGGTGGCGTGAACGCTATCCCAACTTTATGGCAGTGGACTAAAGCGATAGTGGTGGCTAGATAGGCGATAGTCCTTTGAAGAGCCTGGTCGGCCAGCCCGAGATTGCCATGGAACGTGGGCTTCTGTTCACGCCGAGTTGCGCCCATGGTTTCGTCTGCTGCCATAAAAGCGCACATGCCCGCCAAAATCATAGGACAAATCTCCGCGTCGCGTCTGCGGTAGCAAGGCATCAGACATGGCGCAAGTCCGGAATATCTCCAACGAGGACTTACGGGAAAGAGGAGATGACATCAATGACCGTTGGAATCGGCGTCATGGCCTTATTCATCACGGCCCGCACCTCATCTTTCTGTTTCTGCTGCGGAAGCTTACCCCAGATGATGAGATGCATTACGTCTTCGTAGACAAAGTCGTGGAACAGCTGTTCGATGTGCAGATCTCGATATTTAATCAAGCCTTTGTGGCCATCACTGTGGTTTTATTCATAAGTATCGACCAGAGACTGAGTTTCAAGGGGTTCATTGCATTGCTCACACAAGAGTGATGCTAGATTTCATCACCGCCGTATTCTGCAACCCGTTGTCCAAGATGCGAAGTGCCTCAGCATTTCTAACCGCATCTCCATTCTCAATCCCGGTGCGAGGAGCTGTGATCTTGCGGATATCAATTGCTTTAATATAGTTGTTTTGGATCGTAACCGTGTAATTATTCCCAGTGCGGGAGTCGACAATATGAAGAGAGTCCATATTTATGTGATTGCCTGTTGTTTAAACTTAGACAGAGAAACTTGAGGGATCAAGATATTAAACTAAGCCTAATGATGCACATACTAAAGCTTCTTAGCAGAAACTTCCAAGTATAGAAAAAGTGGCGTAGAGAAGAGTGTGTTGTAGGTCATCGGCATTGTGAGGTCGGAAAGGAAAACCAGACGAATAATTATACTAAACACTATTTATGTGATATTTGACGTAGGTCAGTCTAGGATCTCACATTTGCTACAGAAAACATCAGTACCTGTTTCAAAAATGGGTAACAGATGTCAAGAAGTGGCAGATACTCCAGAATGATACTTCTTGATAGGTGGCACTATGGCTTTGACTTTCCTGGGTGTTCCTATCCATGTCAAATTGGACGCCCATAAGTTTGTCTCAGTTATCTGCTGATTAGATTCATGCAGCAGCAGCAGAATTGAATTGATGGGACGATCTAGCCTCGAATTGTTTGTACGGCCAGGCTGTCGGCACCAACAGATATCGAAAGCCGCTCTCATTGGTTCCTGTAATGAAGATGCATGGGTTGAAGATCGTATAGTCCCAATGAAAATAACGAGGAGATATTGAATATATAAGTCCACTAATACCCTGGGCAGCACTGGGATAAGTGTTCGGCGTCTAGTTGTTAGGATATCGACCCGCACACTTGAAACTCCCGGACTATCAAACAATGAACTCGACCTTAATAGGTGTGTCGCTGGCATCGCTAGCTGCCGCGTATGAACACCAGCGGACCACGTGCATCAATGAGTAAGTTTCAAACTCCTCAGCGAAAAGAGATAAGAGAGATGGCGAGTTCGTCTTGGCAGTGTCGAGAAAGATTCATATGATACTAAGGGAAACCTCGTGTACAGGATTTTGAATCACGACTGGCAAGCACAGGAAATGTAGGGCTCGGTCTGTGATAGTAGCTTGCGTACGGTTACTGACATACCCGTAAGGGTGTCACAAATTCAAGACCCCTGGATTGCGCAAGATAGCCAATTCTCGTCTCTACACGTTAGCTTGGACGATAGTTTCCAATTTGACGCTCGGGGCCTCATCGAAGACAATCCGCATCTAGCCCTCCGTTCCGGCTCAGACATGGTCACATACCCGGATGCCACAGCTACAACAGCGGCAAGGGTGCCCATTAGCCTTGGCAGCAGTGATTTTAATACCAACAAGCCCCGGTGCTGGGAACATGGCTGCAATGGCCGTGAGTTCTCCTCGCGCAGCAATTACCTCCGACACATGCGCGAACGATCAGGAAACATTGTCAAGTGTACGTGCCCCATTTGTGGTGCCGTATTCAAGCGCACTTCAGCTCGCGACACACACCTCGCGAAACGAAGCTGCAATCGCATCCGACGCTACTCGAATGGACGACCGCGGCCCAGCCAGCTTGCAATTTTGGGCAACTTCGACTATGTTGCCAGCTGGGTCTCCGAACCCTGGCCAGTGGAGGTAGGATGGGGATGGGATGCGGAAACAAGAAGCTGGGCGATGTAATTACAGTGGTACATTCCGTACAGATCTGACAGTTTGTGATTCCAAAGCAATACAACTCGATCGGCATGGCGAATGGTGACCAGCTTACAATAAAACAACTTCAACTTTCTGTCCGGCTATAAGAGATTAGTGATATCGTAAATCTTGATCGTTGTTTCGAACTTTCTGCAGTAGCTTTACGCACGAATAGCGCCACTGCACCGGATGCCAAGGACCCATGACTCCGAACAGAAAGAGGGGCATATCTTAAATAAGATAGGTAGTTCAGCATCAATTATCTCTGTTCAAAACAAAGATAAGGATTAGTTTACATTTCAAGATGTTTGTAGGAAACTATGTCTGCTTTAAGTCGACTCTAGGCTATTCCGATAGTCATATGTCCATTGCAGTCTGGGAAACTATCATGAGCCAAACAGCTTGCGCCTTAAGTGAGCCACTACTTGCATTGTTTGCCGGGCTTCCTATCTCAGCCAACGGAAATTCAGTTAACTCTTCAAAAGAAACTAAGAGGAGCTGGGAGATGGTATGAAGCGACACGAAGTTCACAGACGGGTTAGCAAACCTCCATGATCGGCATGTCGGAATCCTCACCACAACTGAATCTTTTGGCACAGTAGTAAAATTTAACACCACATGGGCGAGCACGCAACTATCCACGCCACGCTTCAGATATAGTAGGGCGTGATACGGGCAGAAGGCACGGGTAAAGGCATGTCAGAGCCCGCCCACAGACCGACTATTGTCGCTCATGTGAGGAAAAGAAAGACAGGGAATCGCCCTGTTGAGGAAGGAACAGAGGCGTTTCTATTGCTTGCCAATGCGGCACTACAGTAGCAAGCGCTCGGGCTCCTGTATCGACTTTTACCCCTGACGTCCCCTCTCAGTAGGTATCAAAGGCCGCACTGCATGTTCTAGCTTGTGATATTTCCGCAAGGTCCCAGCTGGGAGCAAATTGAGCAAGCCAGTCAAATGCTTTCGACTCAAAGGCAGTGTCGACGGTTGTTTTCAAGGAGGCCTGCTACTTGTCCACAGCGCGCATTGTCAAACGACCTTGAAATCCGGTTACACGTCGACCAGCTCCTCGGCGAGCAATGAGCCGGGCAAGTTATAAACGGCGTTGAAAGTGTCGATCTTGTCGAATTCGCGGTGCTCAACTATTCTCCCTCGTTAAAATATTTGGGACATAGAGCCTCCTCACGGGCCTGATATAGTTCGGGAGTCTCGTGCAAGATACCACCGTGAAAGGTCTTGTAGCTCAACTGAGCGAGAACCTTACGGATCGCTGTTTTTCTTTGGCCGCGAGAATTAGCCTTCAACTCAAGCTTGATGTTGGAAAATAACGTACAGATGTTACTCGTCCGAGGCATTCCAAAGGAGAAGTACCTGCATACCCCCACCCCCCCTTGTCGGCAGTCGATCGATCAAAAGATTTGGCAGTAATTACTCATGTAGCGCATTTCTTAGCATTCCATTTTCTCAAACAATAAGATCATCTCTATGTATACTACTATACTCCGTGGATTGAGCGCAATAACGGAGGCGTAGGTCGGCGGATTTGGGCTTATTACTAGCCCCTGGCAGCCCCTGTATGTACATACTGTACTTACAAAGTAAGCGGCCTAACCCAATACAGATAGTGGTACCTACCGAGGTATCCAACTTCTATGTGACAAAGGGTGCCCGCGCTCCCATGCGCTTGTTCTACGACAACTATTATGGCCTTTGACGAGCTGGAAACAACAAGTCAGCATGGATATCTATTATACTCGGTCCTGGCCGGAAGCGGCAGCACTGAGCACCTTTGTCAGGCGGATTGCAGCCCTGTCACAGCAACAAACGCCTCTAGAGCCATTATCGTTCTTTATCCAATTTGAAGGCAGAAATACAAGTTCGGCAGCAACATCAGTCTTGAAGTAAAGGCCGCCACAACTAACCACGGGCTAGCAACATCCAATATTCACTTCGAGTATTCACGTATCTATCGTATCTAACTCCTCTACGAGGCGAGGAAACTGGTCGAACAGTCAGAATGCCGCCGGACCTCATCACGCCGGGCGCCCGCTATAGACTGCGGAGTAACCCGGTCGTCCCTACGGGCAATATCAACGAGGACGTGTATAATGTAATAATATATCTACTTGGAGTGAGGGATGATACGTATCAGAACCAGCTTGCAGCGACCAACCTTCAAATCATCGGGCGGGACGTCCGAGATGCGAACAATAAACAGATAAGGGGCAATATGCCTGCCCAAACTAAGATTTTGGAAGAATTAGACGGCGTTATCACTCTGGCCAGAAGATTAGTCGCCAACTTCGAGATCAGCGAGCCGTTGGGAACTTCTTTGGACATGGATTGGGTCGGGCAGGGGCTGGAGAATGTATTCGGCAGCGACTGGGGCCGCTCTGTTCCGACGGATCATGGCCATGGAGTTCGGTTTACAAGACATACGAAGAAGGAGATCTTCCGACGTGCTATGGCTCTGGCACGCACGGGTGTGAAGACAAGAGTGAGTACAGCTCGCGCTATAGCTACATCTCCACACCATGCAGTGCTACTTCGCCACTGATGGTAAACATCTTGTGGTCTGGTTTAACTAATATTCACAGTTTCGTACGTAGCCCAGCCGTCGCATATCGGAACCCTACGTTCACAGGCCCCATGTTACATGTGCACTAATATATGCCGGTGATACTTAGGTTACATGAATCGCCATATGACCTACTTGGACAAACTGGAAGGAACTTCACCACAGCCTGGAATGCCACCACTTCCCTATTTCAGTTACTCGCATAACCAGTGGACGGCTTTCAATACATACATTCACTCTGGAAATATCATAGAGGACTCGGATTTGGCCGAAATAAATGGAGATTTCTGGCAACAAGGTCCCAACTACATGTACGACGTGGGAGGTTACTTCAGATTTATGTTTCAGAGTGTGTATGAGTTGGACCACCAAACGGTTCATGATATGAGTACCATTCCCCCAATACCCATTCTTGTGGGTTAGCAAAGCTAATGGTACTTGTAGGAGATGTGATGGACAGAGGCACTCCAGAAATACGAGCATTCTATTCGTGGATTATGGAATACATGAACCATTTCAGCTTATGGCGCGATATAGTCCTCGTAGTACTTACTCAACCTCAAAATGTCGGTTCTGGTAAACGCTACAGATGGAGTGCGTAGCCCACAGTTCTTTGTTGATTCCCGCTTTGCTAAAGTTGAATTCATTTTGTCTCCTCATCAACGAGGCTGTTCTAATATGTTGGCATAGTGGGCAAGGTACGACAAGGTTGGGATAGCTTCCTGCTTTATCTTCGTCAGCTTCATGATGATGTGAAGAACAGCGGGAATTACACCATGACCCAACTTGCTCATAGGTATAGCATATGTTTTCCTGTCTTCCCTCCTGGTTCTTCCTGCCACCAAGAACACTGAGCAGCTGATATCTACCAGAAATTTGGAACATTGTGTTCTGGGGCTGACTGCCCTTGTATCCTCGTCCAAAATCAATAACCTGCCCGGAGCATTACATCATTCAATTATTCGTATTACAAGTCTTTCTGACTTCCCTTACCTGCCCAGTACCCGAAGGAACTTACCCACTCTGACCGCCGCATTGTAGGTCCTCTTTCCTATTATAATCCCTCCTGCATCCAGAGATCCGTTCTAGTCATGCAGTGACTAAAACGCATGAATATTAATCCCTGCCTCCCATTTCAAAGGGATGCTTGGCCAGCGACAGGATATATTTCGGAACGCGACTGCATAATCCTGATGCTGACCATGTTTTCAATAGACTTAATCCTAATAGCATACCGCCCCCGCCGCCACGAGCAGGTGAGCCCGGTGGTGCCGGGGGCCCGGGCGGCCCGATGCAGCCAGGAGGGCAGCAAGGGATAGCAGGCCCGGGCCCTGCGAATCAAGGTCCTGCGAACCTTGATGATAGGTATGGTATCTCTTTATAGATGCTAGGTTTACAACTACGTCCTAGTTCGAATCTATCCCCGTTCAGCATATTCTTCGTCTTGTATGCCATGAGATGAAGTTGCTAACGGAAGCACGAAGCGATCCGGATGATACCGCTCGAAACGATAGGCCTGGTGGGAGAGGAAGAGACAACCAGCGAAACCAACCTCGAGGCGGGCCCCGAGGCGGACCTTGGCGCGGACCTTGGCGCGGACCAGGCGGACCGCCGCCACCACCTCCTCCTCCCGGGGGCCAGCCTGGGGGTGGAGGCCCGCCTGGAGGAGGAGGAGGAGGTGGTGGCGGCGGTAGGGGCGGCGGTGGTGGAAGAAGATACAGCCCTAGTATGCAATCTTGGAGAAGAAACAACGACGGCGGCGGCGGCGGCGGGGGAGTCCAAACACACGGTGGGGTAATATCAACGATTGACGATGACCCAATTGATAGCAACAGAGCGCTTAATCGGACTCAAATAAAGAACTCATTCTGTAAGTATTAGACCTCCTGTCTTTTCCCGGCGGCCGAGCCCCTGGGGCTCTCAATATCATCGAGCCATGACGACCACGACATCGTATACATCCGTTCAGCGTCTAGCGCGGCTACTGACAACGCCAATTCTCACAGATGTACAGAGGGGCCCAGACCAGTATTTTGTCCAGCACATCGGCGCTGCCCACGATGCCAACGACGCCGCCTACTTAGACCGGGCCATACAGCAGGAGCTTGTACAGCGGGAAGACACGGTGCATAGAATAGATAACTGGGATGATCTCCCCAACATATCTGCCTCCCTGGACGCCGCGTCGCACGACGCCGACGCAGGGATGGTCCTTGACGCTGACGCTGACGATGACGATGATCATGATGCCGCGGGAGCCGCCCCGACTTCTTTGCCTCACCGGCTCGATCCGGACGAGGTGGACTGGCCGGAAGAGAGACGGCGGCAGATCGTGGGCTACAAAGCCGAGCTCCAGAACAGCTGGGACACGGCCCAGCGGGCGACGAACATCCAGGGCTCTGGCGTCGTGGCCGAGTTCGCCACAAAGCTGACACTCGAGGACGATACCCCCGCGGTGACCCACGAGAAGCGGAAGCTCAGACCCCCGGAGTTCCCGCATAACAAGCGAAGAAGGGTGGCTCACCAGAACGCTATGAAGATGAACCAAACGCTTGGCTTGGACGGCGCCGGCCTCATATTCGATAATAGTATCCCGCTGATTCAGACGCCGCCGCTTATTCAGGCAACTTCCTAATTCATCGTGTATTACGGAGTAATTATATAGTATTCTGAACATGTTATCTAGTTTCTTTAGAAAGAGGTAGGGGAAGACGGTAGCGGCAACTTTATAGGTTTTAGATTAAACAAGTACTTGTATATATATACATACACACACATATATATATATCTTATTATTTCACTTGATCTAGAATATACTAACTTACCTAGCTCGTTGGATATCTCTAATTATTGAGTGTACCAAGTGATAAGTAGTGTATTTCATGCTCTGTGTTAAGTACGACAAGGTACCGGCAACGCAAATGCAAATTTATAACTGTTGCCTACCTACATGTTACCAAGTAGGTAGGTAAGCTTAGGCACCTGTGTTTTCCTATAATTCGCAGTATGTGTTAGGCACGGTCCCGAATCCAGGGGCACATTGAAGAAAGTGGTCCCCTATTTAACCTATGACGTCGTCGCACTTACTCCCAACACGCCGACTGATTCACCCCACCACTCACCTGCCACTGTACTTTACAACCTACAATGCGTGGAAACTTACAGCTACCTCAGTACAAAGCAATCCGCAACATCTCTACTCAACTCGTCCAAAGTCGTTACTCATATAACACATTCACTCATCTCCAGCAAACACCATTCTCAAGCGAGCGCACCACCATGGCCTCGCCACGCGAGATCACCATCATAGGCGGGGGCATCATCGGGTGCAGCACAGCGTACTACCTGACGCGGCATCCCTCCTACTCGCCCTCCACGCACCGCATCACATTACTCGAGGCCGCTGCCACCAGCACGGGTGGACGCACGTCAGATAGCGTACTACAGGACCCGGCTACGCTTACACTAGATGCAGATGCGTCGCTGCGCAACCCCGCGCACGACGGCATCGCAGGCGGTGCTAGCGGGAAAGCTGGTGGCCTTCTGGCACTATGGGCGTTCCCTAGTAATATTGTCCCGCTGAGCTTCCGATTACACGATGAATTGGCAAAGGAACACGGCGGCGCGCAGCGCTGGGGGTATCGAAGGTGTTGGGCCGGCCAGATCGAGTGCAGCGCGCGGGTGCCGCCGGGTCTAGCCAGCAGTAGTGGTTCTGGAAAAGATGACGATGGTGGTGGCGGTGATGGCACGCAGAAAAGTGCTTCGAAAGGCCTGCACAAAGACCACAGGAAAGACGAGCTGCGCAAGCTCGGCGTGCCAGAGGAGCTGGACTGGGTCGACGCCACGACGGCAGCAGGGGGAGGGGTCATGCGCGCGTACGACGGCATCGGCACGCCCGACGACACGGCGCAAGTCCATCCGGAGCTCTTCACGCGCGCATTAGCGCAGTTCGCCGAGGATTCCGGGGTGCAGATCATCACAGGCGCGCGCGCGACGTTGATCACGCGCAGCGCAGATGAATCGAGTGTTGAGAGTGTAACCTACGAGAAAGACGGGGAAGCGATTACGCTCCGGACAACGGATTGTATTGTTGCCGCGGGCCCGTGGACCAGGCGTTTATTGCCGGAGATTCCTGTCACGGCGTCGCGCGCGCATAGCGTCGTGCTGCGCACCCCGCGCCCTTGGTCGGCGCATACGCTATTCACTGCGATCAGGCTGCCGGCTGGATTCCGCACGCCTGTGGCGAAGATGGCGAAGAGTGGCCCGGAAAAGCCGGGGGTGCTGAGGGCGCAGCAGATTGTTGAGCCGGAGATATGTAAGTGCAATATATCTACACAATACTTCCATTTCCTAGGGGTGTGGGCATTAAAGATGAGCGATCGCGAATACAGGGGAATATACCCGACCGCGTTAGAGACGAATTTACGTCTTAGGCGCATCTTATATGAACTACCATGGGAAAGAGCAACAGCTAACTTTCCCTCAGACGCTCGCCCCGACGGAACCGTATACACCTGCGGCCCGACAGACGAAGCCGTGCCCTTGCCCGTCGCCAGCGCCGAAGTCGAAGTCGACGCAGCGCGGTGCGAGGACCTGATCGCGCAGCTTAACGGGATCAGCGCCGAAGCTCGTCAGGACGGCGAGGTCCTCGCGCGCCAGGCCTGCTACTTACCCCAAGGCGGACCTTATATAGGTCAAGTCGGAGATACCAAGGGATTGATTGTCGCGGCGGGACATACGTGCTGGGGCATACAGAACGCGCCTGGCACGGGCAAGCTCGTGAGCGAGATTGTGTTCGATGGAAAGCCGATGAGCGCGAGATTGGGGGGATGTGATCCTGCGCTTGTTTTATAATGAATGAGGTGCATAGGAGATCCATGGGAAGGGCTGGCGTAGACTAAACCATGAGACAGGTAATGGACCTGTTTGGCGATGGGAAATACCATATAGAGCTGTGGAAATACCTGAGCGATCGGGTTGTAGTCTCGCATAGATAAAAAATTACAACATGAGACCGTGTTTCTTCCTGGTTGTTCCAGCCTTTGGGAGAAGACATGGCTATTATTGATCTAGGGATCGTTTAAGACAGTAGAACAATCACCCAGCCAAGGAAATTCAGGGGGAGAAGCATGCTGTCTGTTGATTTTCCCAATATTATTGTGCAACTACGCTCTCCACCATGCTAGAATACTGTGCAGCGTCTACACAAACGAAAACAGTTGGGCTTAACAGACTTGAAGCTCTCAATCGGCATCATCTAGCTTCGAATCTCTTTAAAGACATAGGTCACAGGTATGTATATATCACTTCTCTGTATGACTTTTGTTTCACCACTATATCTTTCTCAAAGGGGTATCATCCATAGCCATCAACCATCAAATTTACAAAGTTGCCCAAGCAGCCCAGCACCAGTCATAGTAGCACCATCCCTCACCCAAACCTCGACCTCGCAATCTCCCTAAGCATATCCACCGTCCTCCCCTCCCGCTCCCTATACTCCTTCATCCTTTCCTCCCTCTCCTCCCTCTTCGCCCTCAGCACTTCCTCCCTCCTGACCTCCCTTTCCGTCTTCCTCCTCTCAGCCTCCCGCTTCATGCGCTTGTACTCTTCGACCCCACCTTCTCCCCCTCCTTCCCCACCACCGCCAAAGATATCCGAATCTGCGAGTTCGTGCCCCTCGTCAGCAGCTTTAGCATTCGCGAACGCGGCATTGGATTCGCGGACTTCGCGCCGTTTCTCGAGGCGCCTTGCCGCGGTGCCGGGGTCTGCGCGCGGAGCGAGCTCTTCTAGGCGTTCTTTTTGTAGTGCGCGGTCGGCTTTGCGTTCTTGCCGGAGGAGGGCGCGCGCATCGTCGCGGTCTGTGGCTTCGAGCTCCCGGCGGAGGGTGAGGTCGGATAGGTTGGGGATGCCGGGGCCGTGTTTGGTCTGCTGTGATAAGGGCTGATTTGTAGAATGATTTGTGCCGTCTTGTGTTGGGAGCATAGGGCCGTAGTCGTCGTCGTCGTCTTCTATGTCTTTATCCGTAACGACACCGTTGCTTTCCTTCTCCGCATTCTGTGCTCGCTCATCGGGATCATTGATTTCGTGTTCATGCCTACGCATGCTTCGCACCGGTCTCGGAGAAGGGCTACGTCTCTGTTCATCAGGCGCATTCCTCCCCTCACCCTTCCCCACGGCCCGCCAGTCCAGCACAACGTCCTCAAACATCTCAGGCCGATACCACCCCTCCGCCAGCTCGCCGCTATTCCACTTCCCGACAAAACTCTTCCAGCGCCCGCGGACCTCGCGTTCGTCCAGGACGGTTATGTCGATCTGCTTCTGCACGTCGAGATACCTGGCGAACAGCGGCCGGAAGGCCGGGAGATCGTCGGATCGCGAGAGCGGGCGCGCATTGCAGGGAAGGTCTGGATGAGGAGGGGTTGCGATTGATGGGCGAGGCTTGTGGTGATGATGATGGGGGTGACGATGTGAGGTGGGAGCGTCGTCGTTGTGGCGACGGCTGTTGTGGTGGTGGTGACGGCGAGTGGGTGATCGTGAACGCGAGTGCGTTGTCTGCCGGCGCACATTTACCCGATCGTATTCTGCGCGGCCATGCTCGTCGCTGCGTCTCCTCACTCGGCGTTCGTCCGCGTGCTCTGAGTCGTGCCGTCGTTTGCGGTCAGAGCGAGAAGCGTGCCGGTAGGAATCCCGCGTTGGGCTCTCCATGGCTTCGACTTCAATTGTGTACGCCCCAACTCCGTCTGTTCCAGCGATCCGATTGTGTGAGCCGCACAGCAATATTTGGAAAGGGATAGTAGAGGATAGAGGTAGACAGCTGCTGGTTCGAAGCTCGATCAGGGTAAAGGTGACTGCCCACTGCTTAAGCGGTGATATGCAGATAACGCAGCAGCTGCCCAGCCAATGAAAAGCCAGATATCTAACCCAGCTAGCCGTTAGCTCCATCCATACCACTGGAACCTACCCTGGAGCTACGGGTGCGACGCAACACCCGGGTTTATGGTATCGGCTAATATCCGTCCAATTGACTAAATTTAGGTAAAACGTTCCGCTTGCCATTCTAACTGTAACACGGCATTTCGGGTGCATCGCTACCTATGCATCATACCCGTCTAGTTCCCAGATCATTGATCGTGCAGTGGTATCGCATGTGCATTAGTCAACACAGACTACGGTATACTTAGCAGTGCGACATAGGAGATCAGAGATGGAGCTCAACGGCCTCTAGGGTGTATATACGCTGGGTCTGTCGACATATGTCATCCACATTCAGCTTCAGTAAGTGACATCTGGTTGCAAAGTAAAAGTCGTCATGATCAGCACTTATTCAACTGTGCATCTTGTATTCGCAGACGTCGGTAAATGTAACGCGCTATCCGAATGACTAGGCGAACATGTAGACACTTGAGCTCGGGGCGAGAGCTCAATAACCCCATCGACAATCAATTGCTAGTCGGAACGAGAAACACTTGATATCCTTCAACGCCGAGAACACACCAACCATCCTACTATCAGGGTATCACCATCTATACATATGAACCTGCTATACTTAGAAAACAAGCGGAGACGTCCATAGATACCAGATTGCTAGATGCGCATGAGCTAGTGGGCTATCCTCACTAAATCCATGGTCGCCCAATATTTAGCTGCCTCAGCTATCTCAGCCTTTTCAGCCTCAGTGCTACGGTAACTAAGGAGGAGTGACCGGGGTCATGGGCGCTGGTTGACCGTGGATCATGCAACCAACACACGCGCATTCGTCACCACAGGGACAGGATTGGGGGCTCCCAGGACAGTAAGCCACAAACAAGTAGTCGTTCATGCCTGTCGAGCCCGTCTCCGAGGCCGGTGAGCTACCAGCGAGAGGCGATGATAGTATGGCGGGCGACATCTCGCCCGTTCCCACCTGATGTACGCCGTTCTCGCCGTTCGATATACTCGGCGAAGCCACGTGCTCGCCCTGCATCACGGAAAGAACGTACTCCTGCGTCGCTGCGTTGAACGGGTGTGCCGCACAACCTAAGCATTGACAGCCATCGCCGCAGCCACATTGATGCGCCGTAAACGGGCTTGGCACAATCTCTGTTGTATCGATGCTGGCTTGTGGGGGCGTATAGCCGTTTCGTGTTGGTATACTTTGTATTTGGCTAGTCATCATTTGTTGCCACTGAGCGTATTGCAATGGCTCGTAAAACGAAGACCCGTACTGTGAAGGGTACGTATAGACCGGATCTTGGGGGGTCTGGTGCATAATTTGCCTGCTGTCTACGGAGTTATTAAAGTCGAGGGCTGGCATTTCCGCGTTCGTTGGAATAGGGTTTCCATATCTTATTGAGCTCATAACGTTTCGTGACTGGTTCTCCTTCTCTGAGTGGCCTTGTACTGGTGGTATTGTTATCGAGCTTTTCCCACAGCAACTCATGCTTTCCATAGGCAGTCCTTTTGCACATGAATCGGAACTCGATGAGTCTGACACCGGGGTATAAAATGACCTTCTCGATGCGCCTAGGCTTGATTGGCCTGATGTTCCATTACTGAGTAAGCCAAGAGGAGATGCGTCAGACACGGTGCCGTGTGAATTCTCAAAGAAAGCGTTCAAATCTGTGCCGTCGAGTCTTCCCAACATCTGTGCATAGTCGAGTGAGGGACCCAAAGGTAGCCCATGGCTAATATTAGGCCGAAAGTTTGCCATGAAACTCGGAGATGGCATTGGCTGCGTATGATTCATGCTGCCATTGGTACCGGGCGCCATATCGTGGTTAGGCATCACGTTTAGGCTGCTGGGATCCATCTGACTGAGGAGGGAAACATCATAGGACTGTTTCCGGCTGTGCGATTTCGCATTCGTGTGTTTCTGTATCCTGAACGGTGCGGGCCTCGTAGGCGACATGGGAGCAGCCTCGGATGCTGATGGCTCTGTCTTCGTAACCACTCTCGTATCGATACCCTCCGGTTCTGCAGTCCCACATTGGCATTTTCCATTTCGCGGTATGGCGGCCGTTATGTTGTTACAGGTACAAGGCTTTCCTTTCGGATGAGGACATGAAGTGAGTGGCCGGCCTGGCTTCCGCACAGGGACCATAACGCGCTCCGCCTGATGTGTACATTTCGTTGACCGGTGCCCTCGTATGCATGGTACACTAAAAGATAATACGAGAGCTAATCAGAAATTGAAGCTTATTCGACCACAAACAAGTGAGAACGCAATCGCAACGTGACACAAAACCCAGCCGAATTAAGAGATGGATTATATGACATTTTAATAGAACCACGAAGACGGGACCACGGGACTGAATACTCACCAGGCTACCTTGATGCCATCTATAACAGGCATGACGAGAAAATCACGCAGTAGGGCGTAGTGTAAGAGATAGCTTATAGATTTCTCCAGTACCCGGTACGAAGAGGGGCGACTGACGTGGAGAGCGAGATGAGAGACGGACAGTGAGCCCTAAGAAGATTGGATTTGTAGCGACAAGAATAGATCATCAAGTTTGAGAATTGTTCTTTTGCTTTGCGAGCTGATAAGCCTTGAAATCTTGTTGCAACCCTAGTAACGATTAACACAGGATGTGAATGCCAAGTAGCTTGAAATGTATGACGGCAGCCGGTAGATATAGTCTGGGCTCAGATAGGCGGGGAGCCCAAGGCAAGGAACGAGACGTGGTAGAGCTGGCCGTAGGAATTAGACAGAACAGCTTTGATAACTCGCTAGACTTAGTTAAGCCTAACGTAGAAAGCCACAGACCGTCCCTCGAGTGACTTTGACTTCATTTGCTAGCAATAGGATCTGCTCCTTGCCTTGTAGATTTAGTAAGTGCCTTAGTAGTAGCCGAGCGAGGGGTTGGGCACCGCGGGTTTACAAGTCGGTGGATGCTCGGCTTCCGCTGTGTTTTTCGACCGTGCGGTGTTTCCAGGGCGGCTATCAATACAGGCTAGACGATGCGTGTGTAGATGAAGAGGAAAAATGCTGGGAGAGTGAGGAAATGCAGATATTGAGGGGTAACCCGGAATCGAGTATGGACTGGACGACGTGTCTAGCAACGAGGGCGCAGTGAGAAGCCGTCAGCCGATGCGGCGATGAACAAGGCTGATGTTAGAAATGAGTGGCACAGACCAAGCCGGTGTCATGAGTTTGCGAGACACGAGACACGAGCCAAAGGCCCCGGTCGAACCACTATCTTATGAGGCAAACTTCTCGCGGAGAAAACGCACGAAGAAGCCTGGTAGAGATAGAGAAAGAGAGAGAGAGAGACCGTTGTCAGTCGGGCCAACACTCAGCCACCGGACACAGCGGGACTAGATCGAGACAGACCTCCCCTTCGATTGAGAGTGATGATTTGACGGTGGATCGCCTCGACTGTTGTGCTATCTTGTCGGACACCCGTAAGCTAAGTGCCGACAGCTTGAGGGATTGAGGCCAGCTGATTCCCCCCGTTGCAATTGCGAGGCGCAAAGAGTCCTAGCTATCAGACGTATCGCTGTTGGCCGTTTTGTTCCGGCAAACTGACCACGAAGTCGAATATCATCACTAGGGGATCTGGACTTCTCACTGCAGGTTCTTAGTTAGGTACTCGGTTTGTGACCGTGCCTGTAGTGTGTCTGAAGTCGTGCCATAGGTGGAGGGGCTCGTTCAGTTGAGCAAGTTTTGATTGGCTTAGCGTCTTCAAAGGCTCGTGGTACATGGATGCTTTGGGCATTGGTAAGGGCATTTGATTGGCCTTTGTAAGCTGCACGCTCGAAGACCCCTGTGGGCATGTCAATATGTATCTAGTCACTAAGGAGCCCATACGTCAAGTACCTGCCTAAGTACCATAGTGCCTGCCAAAGAGCTTACAAAGTTCTCCTCGCGCACTTCAGCCGTGATAGAGACAACTAACCTGATGTACCGTATGTAATCGCGTTGAGAGAACCCTGGGGGAAGGGAGGCACCAAACCAAGGTTGGTGCAGCTCTGGTTCCTCAAAGCAGTTACCGACATTTAGCTTCCCGTCATGTTACGTACCCTATCCTAAACCCTTTACCCGCTCAATTGTTACGTTCGAAAACGTGGGGTTGGGACTCTTAACTAAGTATACTACCCATTAGGTAAGTAAGTATAGGGTTATCTGACGCCGTAGAGCTTATACAATAAACAGTATATAATACCTTATGTACCTATTACTGTAAGTGCCTAGATAGACTATTCTGCTAATTATTTGGTTCAGGATCGATACCAACATGAAGGCATTTGATGAAGCGACAACACTCGCGCTGCAAGAAGCTAGAAAGAAATGATAACTATAAGCAGCAGATACTTCTCAACATTATGAGCAATGAGTTTGTAGCAGGAGAGCCATTGTCAGGCTCTTGATTATACTTAGTCGGTACTTAGAAGATGAGGGGATCCCCCGGCCAGATACACAGCCCAACTATAAACTAGGTATCCATTTCAAGACATGGAGGTTGACACTAGATAGAGAAGACTTACGCGGTGCAGGGAATAGTTGACCACATGCACACGAACCGTTCCGCTGTCAAAGTGTTGGGTTTTGGGGTTTGGTTCACATCCTGGGATATGAGCGAATGATAGATCAGCCGAATCGAAGATGAACTAGGTCCTTGAAACTACCTACCCCTTTCAGCAGCCTAGACTAACGGCAGAGACTATGAAGCTGGCTTACTTGAATGATGCACTTTGTACAGGTTGAGCGAAATAATTTGCCTTTGGATAGCGTACCCAGACCAGATAAGTACCGAGGCCTGGTGGCTGTGGTTTCATGTGAGGTATATAATGGAACGTATAGTCCTGTTGTAATCAAGGCATGCGACCGATTTCAAGCCTCTACCTATCATCATTCCCTCCGTTATAGTTAAAAGCTATGAGATTTTAACAAGCGGTGATATGTCGAAAAACGCGGGCCTGTATTACAATATTATCAACTTACGTAGATCCGAGGGACATCATATATTTCGGTTGCTGGAGCCCGAATCGTCTCCAAAGACGCTTTTAGTGGATGCCACTGGTGTGCTGAAATAGAATAGGGTACTGATCCATCTGATATCATGTCGTTTTGATTAAGTCTATCTTGGTAGAGTGACCGTCTATCTACAAGATTTGATCATCGCAAGCCCTTCGCTTGGAACAAGGTCAAATATTCCCACGACTATGGCCCTTGAAAACCATGTTCACTATGTGTGAGGTAATTTGTAGCCATCGGGCAATATGAAGGCCAATTCAACTTGCAACTATCGGCCGCCAGGAGAACCGCTCGGATTCTCTGGTATCATAATTAGCATGATGTATGCTAGAACTTCTAGAAATTCAACGGCGGTAGAGTTTACCGAGCAGTCCAGGAACTCTAGTGGCTCATGAATAACCTTATCAACGGCAGCCTCTTAAGTCAAGCGCACGGCTTGTACATTGAACCGTACGACCGCAACTTGTGTGAATCGGCATGATAGACGGCACCAGTCGAGTTGCTTGAGCAGAAGTGGACAGCTCATGGCCTAGCAAGATGTCCGTTTTGCGCTCCGTCAATTGTACACAAGGAGAGCAAGCAGGCTCGGGTTCGGGCTACGCTCGAATGTAAAAAGCCGAAGTGAGTGTGTATCGCGGAACTAGCCAGCCACACGTCCTTCACTTGCCGTCGTCCGACGCATCAGAGTCAGCAAACATATCCACAGCTCTCATCCGCCTTCTAGGTTGCTGAGACTGCTTTGTTGGTGGGGTTCCATCATTTGGAGTAGTTTCGTGCTCTAGTGAGTCCGCCTCATCGGTACCGGCAGTGGTGCCAGGTTCCGGTTGTACTGCTGTTATGTCGTCGTCGTCGTCGTCCATAGGAACTCCGTCTATATCACTGTCGAGCTCCACATCCATGTCCATATCTTCACCTATCGCCTCACCGTCTAGATCATCAACCACTTCATCGTCCCCATCTTGAGGCTCAGTTCCTGGGTCAGTAGACACAGGGAGAAACCCCTTGGCGTCATTCGGGGCAAGTGGCCCTGCTTCAACCGTCTTCCATTTCCCACCCTTCTTTGGACCCTCGGGCACTTCTTCTTTCTTAGCGCTCGGAGAATTTTCGAAAGTCTGAGTAAAGAATTGTTGAGCGTCGTTGGGGAACGCACACCAACCTTCCCATAAGCTTAGCACGAGGCCAACGCTGCGCTTCCATTTTTCTGCTCGAAGCCGACCCCAATTCAGGCGTTCGGCAAGAAGGCCAAGATTTTCAAAAACTTTAGCTTGTTTAAGCGATGTCTCGAAAAGCTGACGATAGCGCCAAGCATGCCGAACACCGCTCGTCGCTGATGACGAAAGTATATCGCTCACCACATAGAGACCAATCAAGCTCGCAGCACTCGTATCTTGTGCTTCGGTGCTCTTTCCAGTAGTATCTTCTGGTAAAGGGGTGGAATTAAGTGATCCATGACCAGGTTCATCATCGACCGTAGCTCTACTGTGGTTCGGATTTGCGGATGTAAGCGCATATGGCCTCACGATGTTAGAGACAATTGTGTCGACTATCTCATCCGCTCCCCGACTAGAATGTGTGATTGCGAAAGATGTTAGACGCGCGATATCACCTTTCCGAATTTTCGTTAAGACCGTAGGAAGCCGTGCCAGTAGATGAGTAAGTTTCGCTTTTTCAATGGGATTGAGGTACGCTTTCCCACTGTCACCACTGTCTGCTGGTTTATGCCCTTCATCTTCAAGGTCTTCATCATCGGATGAGTTGTATTCTGGATCCGATATGAAGTCATCGACCCCAGTTGCATATTCGTACACCAGCGATTTCTCGGGCATTTTCCACGCATGGCTGCCTTCGAAAAGCGGCAGGTACTTTCCTTGTCGTCCACCATTCTCGAGCCCTCCAGTGACAACTTCCCACAGCCGCCAACGATACCATACACCACCTTCACTCCTCGCATCCCATATCCAAGCCCATCTCTCCTCCTTTTGTACATCCGGCCGAGACATAAGCAGAGCCTCAAATTCGGGGCCATGCTCTAGAACGGATTCTACTACTTTGTGAATTAACTGGATCTGCTTGATGTCACCAGGAGCTTGCACTGGAACATGTAGGATGGTCCTCGATAGCGGTCCACCGCTGGTGTTATATGACGATGGAGGGGCAAAGCCTCGGTGAAATCCACCCGTTTGATGAGAATCATTGTCACTAGCTTGTGGGACGGGCTTAGCCCCAAATGCATGCGACGTTGTCGTAGAAGCTAGAGCAGAGGCCGCTGTAGATGAGACTGCCGATGATAGATGCCTATGGAGGGATAGGTAGAACCCATAGCCTAGATATCTGTTTTGTAATGAGCTGACAGCGGCATCAATTTCGGCGGCTGGTGTCTCTGTCGACAGAGTGACTATGGCGGCTGTGGATTTTCTTTCGCCGCCTGCGCCACTGGTAGATGCAAGGATTTTGACATTTTCTGCCGTCAAATTGCCGGGTATGAGAGCTTTGACAACTGCTGGCGACGTTCCGGGTGGGAGATTTGACAGACGCAGGGTCGGTCTTGCAAGGGCTTTCTCTTCTGCTAAATCTCGGGAACGCGTATCGGTCTCGTCGTCGCTCGTATCAAATGCTCTCGACACACCCTTCTGCTTGGACAAGACACCACTATCGATGCCCTCTTCGTAAAACCCTAGTCTACCTCTACTCTCCTCATATCCTTTCCGACCGGAGCCCGGTGGAAACGCGTCGTATTTCTTCTTCCCGAAGGCGGTGGGCGCAGGACCGAGGGACCCAGGCCCGCTCTTCAGACTCGTTGCGCCGAAATGCCTTTTTCCAAGACCACCTCCAGTGCCAAACGGGGGAGGATTCCCGCCCGATGAGCGGCCAGTGGGCGGGGAGCGCTGGGTCCTTCGCCGGTCATAGAAGTTGGAATCGTCATCGTCATCGTCGTCGTTGTCGAAGCTCTTGACGAAACTCTCATACACAGCAGCGGTCTCGGCGGCCTCTCGCTTGCGCTTTGCTTCGGCGTCCGCCTTTTGCTTCTCAAAAGCAGATTGTTTCGAGGGCTTCTGCAGTTTGGCCTCAACATCGGGAAAGTCATCGAGCTTGTTGTTGGCCGACATGATAGACCCAGTTGCGCGCGTCGGCGCGTGCTAGAGTGTCGTGTCGCAGGATCTTACGAGATGTGATCCCTTACATGGTAATCCGTTAATTACCATCATTAATCGGCATCGCAATCGGAAGGTAGTGCTACACCATTTGTTGGCGCAATACGGGTGATTGAGAGTAAAGATTTGTGACGCTGTAAGCGCAGGTAGAACGCTGATTGCAGGCGGAAGAATAGTACTAGGTAGCCCGAAGATGCGCTCGTCTATGCGCCTAGGGAGCTACTTACTCAGTGCACTAGCAGCTGCTATTGCTAGGTATCGCTGGACAGAATGCTAGGTACCTATCGTTATCACTATCGCTTCACGCTAAGTGGAGACTGACGAGGGCGGATTGAATCGGAAGGTCCCGGTTGTCAGCGCTCTACAAGTGGAATCGTCACTGACGTACCCGCAGTGCCCAACTTGAACGATTTGGGCTTGACGGCTTCCCCAGAGGGCCGGTATACGGAGGTGATAATCTCCCAAGCATGGAAACACTGCACATGATCCTAACCCAGTGAGGACGCAGACTAATTTGATTTAAGTGACGGGCAAACTTGTGTTCCGTATTTAAACCATTTCACTCCCCGTCCCAATTAAGGTGTGGTATCACCAGGTGTGACTGTTGCTGGTAAGAGTGCAACGTAACTGCTAAGGCTTTGGTCATGATAGGACAGAGAAGCAAGCGACCCTGAACAATGGCACACTTCCTCTGCCCTCTCCCAACAATCCCTGGAGCTGAAGCGGCCCCCGGCATCCCAAACATTCCTCTGGTGCCTGAGCAGGCTGGAGTAGCCCCAGAGGCAGAGGCAGGCCAGTACAAGCCTCCTGCAAGGTGAGTAAGGCACCTGCCATTCAGAGCCTACCTGTCCAAAGAGCTGTTCTAGATAGCACCGCCCAGTATGATTGTTACCTACGCCTTCCAATATGTTGTGGGAGGTGTGATATGGGCAGGGGCGACCCCGCCCCCTACCATATTGAAATACCTAACCCATACACGCCTTCCTGCACATTAGGTAGCCAACGATACCCGTGCGCAATTTTCATGCACATGTACGCTTGTACACGCTACACGGACAGCCGCATTGATGAATCCAGACGCTAATTACAGCCCGACAACGACAGCATCCTCATTGTTGGCTCAGGCGTCTTCGGCCTCAGCACAGCGCTATCGCTGACACGGCGACCCGAGATTCCCTCGAATACCCCAATCACCATCATCGACCGCTCGCCCGAGGCTGGCGTGTTTCCCGCCCGCGACGCCGCGTCCATCGACTCGTCGCGCATCATCCGCGCCGACTACGCCGACACTGCATACTCGCGGCTCGCTGCCGAAGCCCAGGCCCACTGGCGCCGCGACCTCGACGACCCGGCTGCCCTCGGAGGCGGTGGCCGCTACAACGAATCTGGGCTTATTCTTGCTGCCGACGCCGGCGATGGCGCGACCGTGCGTCCAGATGGCCGTCCTACTGGGCTGGGCTACACCAAGCGTAGCTGGGTGAACGCGTTGGCTCTCGCACACGCAGAGGGCCGGCCGATGTCCTCTGTGCGTCTATTGCCTGGGGCCATGCCCATTCGCATCATCACGGGTACTAGTGGTGAATGGGGTACCTGGGGTTATGTAAATATGGCTGCTGGGTGGGCAGATGCCGAGAAGAGCATGCGGTGGCTATACAACAGGGTCGTCGAGACGGGGCGCGTGAATTTTGTGAATGGCACTGTTGAAGCTCTCGAGACTGCTTCAGAAAGCGCTCGGGGCGACGACCATCGTGTCACGGGCGTCCGTCTATCTGATGGCCGCAGCCTCGCTGCCGATCTCGTAATCGTTGCTGCCGGGGCATGGACTTCGTCGCTCGTGGACCTGACTGGCCAGGTCGTAGCAACAGGCCAGTCCGTTGCCTACATTCGACTGACGGAGGACGAACAGGCTAAGCTAACCAGCATGCCTGTCTGTCTAAACTTAACGAACGGCTGTTTTGTAATCCCGCCACGGAATCGGATATTGAAGGTTGGGCGGCATTCCTACGGCTATCTGAACCCACAGACCCTATCTCATGAGCCGCTCAAGGCTTCAAACTCAGCGGACAAGGACCGAACCAAATCATCCTCGGCCAAATCTGTATCTGTACCTTGGACCCACCTTACAGACCCATCTCTCTCCCTTCCTGCCGAGGCAGTGGACGACCTCCGCAATGCACTACGCCGAATGATCCCCTTCCCGGGTCTAGCCGACCGTCCGTTCTGTCAAACTCGTATATGCTGGTATGCAGATACTGCTACGGGCGATTGGATAATAGACTACCACCCTTCGTACAAGAACCTGTTCATAGCCACTGGCGGCAGTGGCCATGCTTTTAAGTTCCTGCCCATACTGGGCGAGAAAGTGGTCGATTGTGTAGTCGGTAAGTGCCCGAAGGAGTTTCGAGAGAAATGGAAATGGAAAGGCGGCGTTGAAATCAACACCAAGGCCACTGGCAGTGCAGAGGGCTTGCAAGGCCAAGGAGACCTGAATGACGATCTGGCTGTTGAGCTTAGTATTGCGACAGAAGACGGAAGTCGAGGTGGAAAGCCGGGTCTAGTACTCCAGGACGAACTGGCCAAATCTGTTCGGTCCTAGCTATTTAAAGTACGCAAATGATACGCGGACAGCAGATGTTCTAAGCTAAAACAAACTAATTATTACAGAACCAAAAGAGCCGGCATTGCCATGGCACTGAACATTACGAGCACATTATGACGGGACGTAAATTCAATGTCAAATTATCTTGTGCCGAAATGTGATAACAATTCCCTATGTAGAGAGGCTATCTGAATTCGGCTGTTATTTTGGAGCTATCGGATGGGGAAACCAATGCAAGAGGCGATGCTACGATTTGCGATGCAAGTGGCATCATGTTGCTCGCCTGGCTTACCAGGGCATCCCACAGAAAACGCAGCGCACATCTTAGAAAGTGAAACCTTTCGGCCATCAAATAACAGTGTGCGGCTACTGGTGATTTTGCAGCCTAAATAGGCGATCACTACTCCATTTTTTCAGCAAAAGTGCCGACAGCGCATGTTTTCCTATTGTCAACTGCACTTTAGGCTGACTGGCGCTTCCGCCATCACACCCTGTTTTCGTTCCTCGCCATATTAAAACGGCACAGACTGACTAGCGCAAGTGCCGTCGAAGAATGCAGTAACGCAATCTATGTTGTCCGTCTGACCAGATCTAGAGACGTGTTCTGTGAAGAAACTATTTGACCTGGCCATTTCCTTGTAAAATCCACGCCTGTGTCTGAACGCCGATGCAATGCGGGGTGGGTAAATCAATGTTACAAGTGACTAGAGGCGTGAATTGTAGAATCTCTGAAATTCTACAACTCTACCTCCAAGCCACAACTTGGGAGAGAAAAGTCGTGATATCGTATCGTGAACGGTCGAATAGTCGTACAAATGTGCGCTTGTGTGTGTTTGATTGAAGGATGTTCCATCCACGGGAGCAAGACTTTGAAGTAGTGCGGAACCAACCACCTTCAGGATGTTTCACTGACGAGGACCTGATTCAGACCTTGCGGAAGTCTTTCATATCCAAGTTAGCGAATCTGGCCGACTGCAGCTATGCTATGGAACGAGAATTTACCTTGCAGAACCGGATAGATCATCTCGAAAGCTTGATAGATTTCCTCACGCACTTTGGCACCCGTCAAGACGATCTTGCCACTGACGAATATCAAGAGGACGATCTTCGGTTTGATCATACGGTAGATGAGACCAGGAAACAGCTCAGGTTCGTAAGAGCTGAAGTTGTGGTGACGAGATGCAAGACCCTCGAGGCGGATAGGAAATTTTATGTCACAGCTGCCGACAATATTTTGGATCTTAAAATCGGTGAACTTGGCGTTGAAACCAAGCTTCTGAATGATACGGGCGTACTTGCGAGATGCAAGCTTAGAATCATCCTCGGACTTAGCACCAGTGACAACCATCTTGCCCGAAGCGAAGATGAGTGCAGTAGTCTTGGGGTCTCGGATACGCATGATGACAGCAGCGAAACGCTGTTTGGGTCAGCAAGACTGACAGTCATGACCATTGGGTTCACGATGTCAAGTTCGTACCTTTGGATTGTACTCAGCATTTCTCGCATGCAGGGCGATCGTCTTCAGATCCAGACGGCAATCCAAATTGACCGTTGCGACGATGTTTCTTGAGCATGCGAGGTAAGCATAAGTTCACATGGTACTCTCGCGATGCATGTTTATACGTACTGCAAGGTAGGAGTAAGACCACTTCCTGCCTGAGTAGCAGCAGGAGTCGCCGCGGGGGTCGCGGGAGTCACCCCAGCCCCGTTTACGACTTGACCAGTTTGTTGACCACTTGTGAGGCGCAAGTTGTCAAAGTTAGGTGTGAGCTCCGCAGAGGCGCTGGGGAAGGAGAGAGAACCCGGCGCGGTGAATGCCTTGGCTTGCGCCGCATTCTGGGGATGAGTCTGGAGAGAATCCATGTTGTCGATCAGTGGTTTCAGGTGTTTCTACAAACAAGCCGAGTCGAGACGGGAACCACTGTGCGCGATCAATGTTAGGAATCAATAGAAAAATATCAAAATCGCGGCCGCCAATCAATGGTACGCGCGTGAATGATGAAAGACAACGATCTGCGCGCAACGCAAGTGTAGAGGGACGATAGAGAGTGTGTGTCGGATGTGGGATGGAGAGTGATGTGAAGAGGGAGTTGACGATGAGTGGAGGATAAATAGTGACAAGAGTCAACGTCAATGAAGGTGAAGGGCAAGAGCGGTTTAGAGGGCGACTTTAGTGAACGGTGGTAGTGGGTTGCCTAGGGAATTGCTTGGTGAAAGTGGAGCCTCGTAGCAACCACTAGGTACACGATGACTTGGGAAGCAACACCACCAGCCGCTCCTTCCCTACGATTTGGTGTACATGGAATCGAGACAGATAAACAACACGCAGAAGAAAAGGCCTCACCGGGACAGAAATGGAGATAAACAAGTAAATGTCTCCCCAGCTGTAGTTGTTTTTTTTGGATACGTCGTAGATAGATCTCTCTATCAAGGCACACACACAAAGGCACGAGATTGAGTCTAATGTCCGACTCTTTTCTTAGTAATCGCGGACGGTCGCGTTATTCTAAACGAAGTACGAAGCGCACGGGGTTCGAGGCTATCGACGCGGTCGGGAATCCGATGGTATTCGACAGCGACGAAATAAGACTCGGTGGGCCTGTGCGACGACGACAGCGAGAAGAGAGAACAGCGAGGCCCAGATCTTATCTACTGTGGAGGTTCTCTTGTATACACTGTACTATGGCCTGCGCGGCGCAAAGTACTGCCAGTGCTCGTCTAAAAGAGAGCTGATGAGTCTGGGATTAGGAGGGTCGTGTCTGTCTGGGTGGTGGGCCGTAAAGCTATATGGATGCACAATGAAACAAAGGAAGGCACAGCAGCCGAGGGCTTCGAGAGTGCTTTGTTCTTTCCGCTTTGTTTCGCGATCGTCGTGCAGGACTAGGCAGGACTATCTCAGTGCAGACAGCGCAGGCGCCGCAGGAAATGCACTTCAATCAACAACCACGTAGAGGCAACTACGTAGTAGAAGAAGTGTTGATGATGAAAGGAGGGGAAGGTCAACGGTCAGAGCGACGATCGAAGTGGGTTATGTGCGGGTGTGGGGGCGGATGACGACAGTGGGGTACCTTCTGTGAGTGGGACCGCCAGCGTCGAGATGAAGCACAATAACGATGAGAGAGAAGAATAATTATTAGTGTGGTAGGTACCAGACGCACTTGAACAGACTAACAGCTGGCAGGAGCTGGCTGACAAGGGTTACGTAAGGTTGGTGGGGGAGGGGTTTGGTGAGGGAAGGTATGGGGGACTTTCGGTCCGGATTTCGGCGCAAGACTTTCAAAACAATGGAAGTTGAGGGGATGTCGCCCTTCTTATAATTTTTGGAGGTCTGCGTCCTTCGTGGGCCGCTATACACTTTTTAGGCCACCTCGCCCCCAATGTGGCGCCCCATCCACAAATCATCGCCCTCTGACTTTATGCCTGCCGCGCAAGTGGGGCTATGCTACATTTTCAGCCAATCCCTTGATCCCCTCGGCCCTTGATTCTATCTGCTTTAATCTGCTTTTCCTGACCCCCGCCACTAGCCCTTGGTTCCTTGATGTCACTTTTCTTCTCCCTTTTTCCTCCCGTCTTTCTCCATCCTACCTATTTCTAACCTGTCTCTCCTCACATCGTCCACGTCCCTCACACTGCCTCTTCTTTCTGCTCAGCATGCACATCGTCTGATCATGAACCCTTCGACTAACAGCAGATATCATCTGGAGACGTGTTGCTAGCGACAAGCAGCAGTGAAGTGAGAAAAGAGCGGAATGACTCGGTTAACTACGTCGAGCATAGGCAGTCCGTTGGCAGGCAAGCAAACAACACGCTTCTCGCGCTGCCCAGCGCGCCTGATTCGCAACCCAACGAATTCGCACTGGGGCCAACAACCTACCCTAAGGGTGATGGCTGGCGTTGATTGGCTAGGAGACCAGGCCCAGCCAGCATCTAGCCTGGGTGGGCGTGTACCGAGCAGATCCGAGGAGGGTTTTAGACACCAAGCAGACTCCCCGGCCTTCGCGCAACTGAAACCCTGCAATCCTTGAAACATGCGATCGCGTCCGGCCTTCCTCCATCCCTCTCCGCCGTTTTGCCCCTTTTTCATGCTTCGCCCTAATATCCCGTTTGCGAAAGTCACCCTATTCTCTGATAATGTTTCCTTGACAAGCGCTCTCCCAATTGCTTCACGAGGCCACTCTTCTTATAAAACCCACGCCTCCGAGCGGTTGTACGGCTGTTCTCCATCAATATGCTACTGGTAGTTCGACTGACATACAAGTGTAACCTGAGTCAAGCAAACTGTGGCGTTGAAGCGAATCAAACGGCTGGAGGGTGTCGTATCTCTCATCGCGGCTGACAATGCAGGTCTCTTCTCCGCCCCCAGCCGATACTTTTTAGCTGCGACGATCGTTCACTGAGAGTCGCAGGTCTCATTTCGATGGTCTCGGAGGCCGGGGCCATTTGGTCATCCCCCAGCCGCACATTTCCCGCAACACTGCCATCTCACACCCTTTCCAATATCTACCTATCTACGAAGTACACTTTTTCAATTGCGCACAACTCTGCCTTCACCCTTCAGGCATACTGTCTTGGCAAATACCAGATAATTCTCAACCTTTGACGTTGCTGCTAGGCGGAATATGCCAGTTTGGAGAGATATATGCTAACATTGCAAATTTTCCACGTTTTGACTAATGCTGGTACGCTACCTACTTCGTACACATTGTTGGCTTCAGTGGAGTATGTGATTACGTTCAGCATGGCCTTATTATTCTGATAGGCCTCGCCCTCCCCTTTTTATCTTGGCGCTTCTCTCTCGAGCCACCCCCCTTGCGCTAATGTACCACCTCGCCCGGATCCTCATCGTGTTCCCGCTTGCAGCCAACACGGGCGCACTTGGCTTATGACTCATTTACAGCCTCATATTTATGCAATGCATTGGCCCCATTTTGCGGTCAATCGCATTCCTTGCCACATTCGCTTTCTACACAACATTTTGCTACCTACTCATCAATACTGCAGTTATTGAGAATGGAAGCTGGTATGTGAGAAAGCATACTATGCATATTCGCAAAGTGTTGCATCTCAAAGAAGATCATCAGTAATAATTTGGAGATAGTGAGCTTATAACCGTGCCTGTCGCAACTGACACGACAAATGTAATACAAGCGCCGCTATGTTCCAATCAATGCAAAGCGAGGCAACGCAAACATTGCGGCGGTGGAGAGATTTTTTCAAGCAATAGTGCTAGCCTGCAGCGTAGTATCTTCTTGTATACAGTATGTTTTACTGTGAGCCCTCATTGAAAATTTTCCGTTGCCTTTCTCCAAGGCAGCAGCCAAGAAGTGTCCACATTTATTTTCTACACACCAATCAATTATTATAGTTTTACCCATAGCGAGTAGTATGGAGAAGCTTCAACATCCAATTAATTCTTTGTCTTTTGAATGTTGCTGGACTTAAATCGGTATCTACATACTTAAGGTGCTGCAATGTCACTGACAGCACTGTTCCGGATGCATTGACTCCAAGCGCGCCGCACCTATTCTATCTACTTAAGTATGATTGGTTCAGAGCAGTCTTCATTCTTATGTGTACGCAGTACTCCGTAGGTGCAGGTAGATAATAGACCGCCAGTAATTATATCATACTACGTACTTCGTACTATCAAGGCTAGTGTACGGAGTAGAAAGAATCCCTTGAACTTTGATACTCTATCTACTTAAGGAACAGAACTCAATAGTTCAGTTAACACTAGCTAGGTATGCCGAGTTATCAACGTCAAGGCGACGTGTGCAATCCTATAGACGCGACCGCGTAGTGTGGTTGTAAGTGCAGTAGAGGCGGCAATGTCCATCGTGACGTACCGTACTTCGTACTAAGGCGACCCTTTTTACATTTTCGGCTTGGTGGTGTTTGTTTGGTGGGGGCAAGAGTCTTCAATTAGCCTTGCTAAACCGACTTCATTGGTCTGTTTCGCACAACACCAGTGCATTAGCAAACATCCTTCCCAGCACATAGTCGTTCAGGAAGAGGAATCCCGAGGCTAGGAAAGGATTCCGTTATGCATTTGATGCTTTAGTGTACCTAGCTTTTCTCTATCTCTTTTCACTTCCTTATCCTTTTTGCTCTTAGTTCCCGACAAGTGTAGATAAGTGCCTCACGAACTTTAGTTCAGTTGGGCTACCAGAATCTAGTGTTCCTTCGTTGCTTCAGAGCACGGGCCTCATTAAGCCTATAGCCTTTACTTCGTACTTATCAAATCCTATCTGCAAGCTAAGTAATTCAATTGTCTTTTGCGTTGATACTATAAATTTCTATTCTGGATAGGAAGCTAAACCTTTCAAAAGTCATCCAGCACCTTTGTGAAGGATGGATGGCCAGTCGCCTGAGTGTTGACCATGTAGTCCCGCAATGTCAATCTCTTCGACGCAAATTGGAAGTGAGGCATAAGTGTTGAGGACATGACTACGGAGTACTCTGGAGGCCATTGAGTTAAACATACCGGTAGCCGGCCACATGAATTCCAGATTCCGATGCCAATGGGTTAGGTGAATTGTATCCTACCACCTAATTACCATCCATCATAACTCGGTATTCTCGCACGTGTCTGGTTGCTGAATCCGATTATGCTGCCAGGGGTTTTTCCCGGCGTATCAACTGCCCTCGCTACTTAACCTACATACAAAGTGCCGGTGCTACGCGCATGATTGGGCGGAATAAGGTCCTAACGGTGTAAGTATGCGTTGGGGCAGAAGTTGGGGGTAGCCTCCACTCAATACCGCGGCGTCGGTAGCGTGATAATACCGATTTAGTGCAGTTCGCATACCTGTCTCGTAGGTTGATAGGCGAACGGTATCCCTTTGAAGTCGGTGGGCGCACCGTGACTTGGGCCCTAGTAAAATAGACTATAAATGTAGCCAGCTTTTACCTGAAAAGGATGTACTTAAGCAGTATATGCTATCTGATTGGGTGCATGTCCCTACCTCTAAAATGCTTAATGCCCCGGTTTTCCACTTTTAAAGTCACGGTGCGGCCACCGACTTCAAAGGGATAGCCGCCGAAGTACGGAGTATTTTATCTGCACGTATCATCTATTATTTCCGAGCTCTGCAGGCATAGGTACGGTATGTACCTGGCTTCTCGCTCTCTGGGCAACCTCTTAATTAGCTTCTGCCCTTCGCAATTATATATCTAAAAATGTAGCTAAAGGCTGTCTAGGTGGTGCCAATGGTTCGCCACTCCTCAATCGCACTTGCCTCGGGCGTCTAAGGCCGGTTGCGGGCATGCCAAGCTGATCAGTACGGATCGAGATCCGGCCGGAGACTCTTGACCGCTACGTGATGACAACACCAACTGGCAACGATTGATAGGGTGATAGTTACACTTAACTCTGTGGCCATGGAGAAATTTTCAGATTCTCCCGCCTTGGACAGCCAGCAAGCAATCACTTTGGTACCCAACGAATAGATACCTATCATGCATAGCGGCGCCACCCGGAAAAGACAGGGGAGAGAACGCCCTCGTCTTATGTCGATGGTAACAAGTATGTATGTGGAAGCGAGCACGAACTCAAGCGGAGGCCCAATCTCTGCCTGCAGACCACATGACCACGCCTCTGCCAGCAGCTTGCATGTTGAAGGTTTGACAATCTAGATCGCATCTTAGATACTAGTACGGTAATCTAGGCCCGATGCTTTAGTTGCTCCACAACATTTTCTTCTCCTACGTGTAACTTGGCAAACCCTACACGAAAAGCATACCGGTAGAGTTCACGCAGCATTGGAACCACAGTAAATCACTGCCAGAGATTGTGGTTGCCTCCCCTGTGCAAATCTGATCTATACGGCGGGAAGGATGACCATAATTGATACCAGCAAAGACCTCTCGGCACTCTTCTCGCGCCAGGTCAAATCGACGCCCGATGCTGTGGCATTAGAAGATGGCGATATTAGTCTAACCTACGCAGAACTCGACATCCATGTTGAGAGACTTGCCAATCGCCTCCGCCACCAAGGCGTTGGCCGCGACAATCTGGTCGGCATTCTGATGGGCCGAAGTGCCGACTACGTCATATCATGTCTTGCAGCGCTCAGGGCCGGGGGAGCCTTTCTCGTCCTAGAGCTTGCATATCCCCCCGGATTGTTGGCGGATGTCCTTGAAGATGCCAGGCCAACGGTCGTCATAACCCACACGGCTCACGTTGGGCAGATCAACAATCCCGTTCCACTCATCGTCCTAGACGAGCAAGACTCGGCGAAAGATGGCGACTCCATTCCCAACGGATCAACGATTGGCCAGTCCATCGGGTCTGACGAGGACCTTGAGCGGCTCGCTTTTGTGTCGTATTCCTCGGGCACTACAGGACGCCCAAAGGGAATCGCTAATCCACACCGTGCCGCCGTTCGCTCATATAATCTGAGATTTGGATTGAGCAACCTAAATCCCGGGGATCGCGTGGCATGCAATGTCTTCTTCGTCTGGGAGATCTTACGGCCGCTGCTTCGGGGAGCTACGGTAGTGACAGTACCGGATGAAAAAAGCTATGATCCCGTAGCGCTCGTTGAGTTACTGCAATCAAAACGTATCACCGAAACTTTGATGACACCCACTTTACTCGCGACAGTTTTGGCGCGAGACTCGAACTTTGGTGCTCGTCTAAAGGATTTGCGCACTCTATGGCTTAATGGCGAAGTTGTGACGACTGATCTGGCTCGAAGGGGTCTCAGAGCGACCCCTCAGGCGCGCCTCCTAAATGTGTACAGCGCCAGCGAAACGCATGAGATTGCTTGTGGTGACATTGGTGAGATGCTGGATGTAGCGGCTCAGGTTGTCCCAGTGGGTCCCCCTATAGACCCTGAGCATACTTATATCGTCGACGAAGAAGGCAACAAAGTGGAAGATGGTGCCAGTGGAGAGCTAGTTATTGGAGGCGACCTGCTTGCCCGAGGATACCTTAATCTACCAGAAACTACTGTAAAGGCATTTGTCCAGGATCCGTTCAACGCGGCCCCTGGAGCCCGTATGTACAAGACGGGTGACACTGCGCGGATGCTACCCTCTGGCCTTTTAGAGATTACAGGCCGTGTTGGGTCTATGATCAAGATTCGGGGATACAGCGTGCAGCCAAGAGCTGTTGAACACATAATCTCGACACATCTTGCAGTCAGCCAGTGCGCCATTGTTGCTCATGGTGATGGTCTAGACCGACAGCTGGTCGCATACGTGGTCTCTGATACCGAGGCAACGGAAGATCGTCCCGATGTAGCTATTGATGATGCTGGGTTTAGCCCGGCTGCTAGACAAATTCTCTCAAAGCATCTCGCGCACTACATGATACCGGCCGTCTGGGTTCAAATGGATTTCCTTCCTACTCATGAGGTATCGGGGAAGATCGATATGAAAAGTCTTCCTTCTCCAACTCGGTCTCGGAGTCCAGCCGCAGGACAGGCAAACGGAGAAAGAGAAGACACGGACCAGAAGATCACGCTCAAAGACATTGCGAAGATATGGGCTTCGGTCTTAAACATACCGTATACAACCGTAGCTCAACAAGAACATGGCTTCTTCGATCTTGGAGGACACAGTCTCGCACTAGTAGAGCTCATCACAAGACTGACAGACAAATTCGGGTTTCCGGTTCCCCTTGCTCGTCTAGCTGGAAATCCGACACTTCAGGGGCATTTAGAGGTTGTGCGAAACGCCCGCGACGGCCATACAGCGGCGGTGCAGGCCGACCTGCCTCACGTGCTGCAAACCGACTCCGTTCTCCCACCCGAAATTCGACCACAGTCGACTAAGATGCAACCACTCGGCGAAGCAGACACTGTATTATTGACCGGTACGACTGGATACTTAGGGGCTTTTCTCCTCCATTCTCTAATCGAGACGACGACTGCGCGCATCATCTGCCTTGTGCGTTTTACCGATGTTTCTAATAATAACAACTATGCCGGCGGTATGGCACGAATTCGTAGCAATTTGCTAGATTTGGGGCTATGGAATGATTCCATACTCGAGCGCATCGAGATTTTGCCAGGAAATTTGTCAAGGGCGCGGCTTGGCCTGCCGCCAGATGCGTTTGACGAGCTCGCCACACGCGTTCAGGTCATCATTCACTCCGCGGCGACGGTAAATCTTTCGTATCCCTATGCTGCCATGCGTGGTGCGAACGTTGTCGGGACGCGGGAAATTCTGCGGCTTGCTTGCCAGGCAGGGGCAACGGTTCACCACATCTCTACGAATGGCGTGCTCCCCAACTCCATAGAGGGTTGGACTGAGGATGCCATGGTGGCCATCGACGACGTCCCCGAAAAGCTACTCGACGGCTATGGCCAAACCAAATGGGTCGCTGAACAGCTCGTACTTGAGGCCGCGAAAAGGGGCCTCGCAGCAAGGATCTACCGCCCAGGGACAATCAGCGGGCATAGCACGTCCGGCTCCTCTAATACCTATGATCTCATCAACGCCATGATTGTTGAATCATTACGGCTGGGCTATGCTCCCAAGGTAGACGGATGGTATGCGGAGATGACTCCGGCTGACTTCGTCAGCAAGGCAATACTATCCTTGGCCGATATTGCCGACACAGAGCAGCGTGTTTTCCACCTCGGTGAACCGAACCCGCTTCCTACAAAGGAGCTATTCACTATCCTCGGCGAGCTAGGATATCCCACGAAACCGCTTGGCTGGGAAGAATGGATCGCGACATGGAGCGAGCAGCGAGGCTCTCGAACAGGATACAAGATCTTCACAACCGAGATCCTCGACCGCGGCATGCCCACCATGGAGGCTCTACAATGGATCACCGTGCTCAAAGACCCAGCGACGGCTCCCTTACTAGCCAAGGCGGGCCTCGAGCGGCCTAAGATCGACAGCAAGCTCTTCGAGACGTATACCCGCCACTTCTGCGCCCGGGGCTGGCTGCCGCGTCCACCTCAGCACCAGAACAACAACCCCGGCCCAACATCGCCCGTAGCCGCGAAGAAGAAGACAGGACCACTAGCCGGTCGCATCGCCGTCGTCACCGGCGCATCCTCGGGGATCGGCGCAGCCGTCGCCACGGCGCTAGCGCGCGAAGGCGCACACGTCGCGATCGCGGCGCGCCGAACCGACGCCCTCGAGGCTCTGCAGAAGAAACTCACTTCGACATACGGGACGAAAATCCTCGTGCACAAGACCGACGTCACCGATAAATCGCAAGTGGACTCGCTCATGCGCGCGGCCGCGGAACAGCTCGCGGGGCCAGTGGATATATTAGTCGCGTGCGCGGGCGTGATGTACTACACCTTGATGGCGAACACACAAACAGACGAATGGGAGCAAACCGTCGACGTCAACTGCAAGGGGCTCTTACACTGTCTCGCGGCCACGGTCCCGGGGATGCTGGCGCGCGGGTCCGGGCACGTGGTCGCGATATCCTCGGACGCAGGGCGGAAAGTGTTCCCCGGCTTAGGTGTCTATTCCGCTAGCAAGTTCTTCGTCGAAGCGACATTGCAGAGTCTCAGGCTCGAGACTGCTGGTTCCGGGTTACGTGTCACGGCCGTGCAGCCTGGGAATACGGCTACTGATCTACTTGGTATGTCGACTGATACTGAGGCGATGAAGAAGTATGGAGAGCCAACGGGTGCGAAGGTTCTGGATCCGGAGGATGTTGCTGGCGCGATTGTTTATGCGCTAAAGCAGCCGGGACATGTTGCTGTTAATGAGGTGCTGATTGAGCCGAGGGATGAGCCGATTTAATTAATCGAGTCTGTATTTGGTTTGGATAGTAGATAGAGATAGGGGGAGGATAAAAGGCCTGGACTTGAACCGTAGCTATGTATCGGCAGGGGCCAATTTCAACAGTGTTGCCCTTGATATATGTAAAAAGGAGCTGTCTGTAGATTAGGTAGGTACCTAGTGCTCTGGTCTGGCGCTGCTTTGGATCATCGAGTACAATTAGAACAAGTGTGCACTATTACTCTTAGGGTTCTGTCTCGTTTTTGTTCGCGTATATATGGTGAAATCTTGATTCTATGCATATCCAGTTGCGCGCCCGCGCTATTTGACTCTGGTCATGCCTTCATTCTATAGGTACATATCATATCAAATTCAATCCCAATCATAGCCCCCGACTCCAGTGGTCCAGGAGAGCCAAGGTGCAACCCAGCCCGTAGAGGCGAGGCCCTTGTATATAAAGCATACATCTATCCCACAAGCAAGTAACGCATAGTACTGGGTATCATCCTTAAGCAGCGCCATTGCCATTCAGAAGCCCTTGGATGATAGCGAGTGGGTCGTTGCCGCCCGCCGCGCCGGCTGCTCCTTGTCCGCCTGCAGCGCCCTCTAGAAGACCGATGAGAGCGTTGAGAAGGTCGTTGCCACTGCCTGTACTGTCTGGGGCGGCGTTTCCGCTGCCCTGGCCGTCGGCACTGCCCTGACCAGCGGTGGTACCATTTCCATTGGCATCAGTCGTGATGTTGCTCGCAGGCTGTATATCCGGGTATAACTGTCAGCAACAAACTCGCAGTAGAGAATAAATAGAGTTAGGTAGGGGGCCTTACGTTTACTGCCAGGGTTCCGTTTCCAACGAATGCGCCGTTCTGGGCCCTTTTCCTGCTTTTGGCTTCACGCATGTGCTGGGCTTTACGATAATGAGTATTAGTACCGTATGTCATAGGGTGTTAAGTAGAGTGTATATCTCGTGTGCGGGATACGAACCGTAGAAGTTAGGCACGCGGCCTTGAATTCCATGTGGCTCAGCACCGGGAGTCGGCATCGCTGCTATGCTCGAGGCACTAGCTGCCAGCAGCATCACGATGGTACCGAAGTTCTTCATTTTGAATTTGTGAAAGAGGAAAAAAGTTACTAGTCAATAGTAACGAGAGGTAAAGCACAAGCTCGCAGAGCCGTGAACTTTTTTGTAGAAGAATGGAAGTGTTAGAGCACAGCTGGGAGTACGTTAGTACATCGTCTAGTTGCAGAACATCGATATGCTTACCTCTAGAGAAAGAAAGGAAAGGAAAAACGAGAAAAGGTGACTAGACAACTCCTTACTGTTTGGCATGAAATAAAACCGCATGGCAGTCACGGTATTTATGGGAAAACAAGAGCGAAGGACATTTTTGAGATCGGCAGTGCTGTCATCTCGTCTCTAAACAATGCCTAGCTGAAAATAAAGTTTGAAGAGCCTCCAAGCATGCCAACCATGTTCAGCGTTTTACATCGAGTAATCTGTGGTGGTGTTGTCTGAAATCGGGTCGGGATATTCGAAACGTGCCCTATCAGGAAACGCCATTGTCATATCATCGGAACCCCAGGACACAAAGATGAAAACTGTAAGACGCAAACACACAATGATAGGACCTCGAGCTGAGCAGATCATACCAATCGAGTTGGGACGGCTGCGGCGTCTTACATTGTCGTTCACCATCTAGCGCCCGGCAATTCTTGGCGATCATTGACTATGGAGAAACATCAAACGTGGGCAGCAGATCAAACCGGCCTCAAACATCCGGCCCTCACACAATGTTCCAATGTCACGTGAGGTCGTAGATTGGGCATAATAATCTGTCACAGTATCTATTACATTTATGACCAGAGATTGAAGTTTGTTTCTGGCCTGCGCCGGAAACCCATCTTCCGGGCGGTTGCGAAATCAATCTGGTGTCGCGAGACGGTGGCCGATCGAAACAAGGGCCTCGTGAATTGGACGCCAAGAAGTAGGACACAGCGAAGCTGGTAACCGAATCTATCTGCGCTTGTATCTTTCTTCTCATTTGGCAGTATTCTAGGTAAGTGAATCAAGACTGTGGTCCAATAGTGTGGTTGTATGAATATCGAATAGCCGTTGCATTACTGCTCTCATTGTTGTCTACAGCGTCGGATTCTAAGGATAATCGATTCTGTTTGCCTAATCGAACGAGGTCTTCATAACATGTGATTGATTATAGTAGAACTTATTTTTCGTCTTTGATAGTACGGTAGTGCCTAGAGTCATCACTTCTGGACAGTCAAATGTATTAAAAGGAGACGCGGATACAACTATCCTATCTGTTATGCATGCCCCTTGACCTGTGAGTCGTCAGAGCGATCGTAGCCCAGCAAGGAATTCCTTGTTTTCTAGATATTTCCTCCCTTACGAACCCCATGACATTGGTAGGTTCCTGTTAATTGTATCTAGCATACAAGAAAAGATCTACTCGTGATCGTTTACATTGTCGCCCACGGATAGGCTGCTTATAATTTGTAGTGCTATGGTAGTGATTAGCTATTTACATACAGTACAGTAAGATTCGCATCGTGAAAAGGTTATGAATTAATGTTATCCTTGCTACTATTGCAAAATCGGCATTACCTACTCGTAAGGTAAGAAAGATAAGGAAGCATGCCTCGAGGTGAGTCCTGCGTGATTGGGTCTAAAGGCTAGTCTTTTTTAATTCTCTGTGTTTCTGAATCTATTCAGAATGCTCATGGAACCGAATGATCACTCCTATGATATTCTCTTTGTCCTCTCTAGCGAGCTAGACACCTCTGTAGAGGGACCTTAGTGGGGGGTGGGGGTGGGGATGTGGTGCGAACAGCTCTCTAATTGTCTACTTCTGATTGGCCACAAAGAATATGAACAGGCGGCTTGCCGCGGCAATCGCAGTGCCATCCCTACCTCGGGTCGGGTGGGTGGAACGCAGACGGAATTTCAATGTCATCATTGCCGTTGTCGGCAAAACTCTCCATGCGCAGCTTATGAATTCGATTGCCTCACTTTTTGAACTTAATTCTTTCAGTCTTGAGTATTACCTGTGACCGCATATTGTTATTTTGTTCGTGTATTTTTTTTCTCCCTCTTGTCGGGCAATTGGTAGCCCACGGCAGAGGCTGTCAGACTCACAATGCCTCCTTCGATTCCTTTGCAAGCGATTGCGCGCCGCGGCGCTCGCTTGCCCCTCCAATCGCGAATTCGGTGGCCAGTCTGTAGAGCATCGTACTCGTCCGTAGCGTCGCGAACCCGAACCCGAACCCGAACCCACACGGAAACACGGCCTGTCACTACCATTTCGATATCCCGCCCTTCCGTGCGAGCCTTTACCACAACTCCGTTGCGACGTTTCGCAGATGTCGACGAGAGCTTTGACCCGAAGTCTGTAGAGCGAGAGAGCGACCAAGTAGATGTCTGTATAATAGGCGGAGGTAATATAGCCATAATAGAACCCAGAACCCCCGTGCTCTATCTGCTCGCGACCTTCGTAGACACCTGTACTAATGATGCGGGACTTTCAGGGCCGGCTGGACTGAGCGCTGCCATTCGATTGAAGCAGTTAGCTAATGAAAGTGGCAACGAAGAATTCCGCGTACTCCTGCTGGAAAAAGCTGGTGAAATAGGAGCTCATATCCTCTCTGGCGCGGTCATACAACCCTCTGCTGTGAACGAACTCTTTCCCGACTGGCTTGACGAGAGCAACGAAAATCGATTCCAACATGCCACTCCCGCCGGCGGCGACAAGATGAGGTTCTTGACCAAATCCGCCGCTATTCCTATACCGATTCCTCCTCAGATGAACAATCACGGTAACTATATTGTTAGTTTAAACGAATTCACCAAATGGCTAGGTGAACGGGCCGAAGAGGTTGGCGTTGAAGTATACCCGGGATTTGCAGCTTCAGAAGTGCTTTACGACTCGGACGGATCGGTTAAAGGTGTTGCTACAAATGACTTGGGTATAGCGCGAAATGGGAAACCGAAGGACAATTTCGAGCGAGGCATGGAGTTTCATGCGAGAGTTACCATGTTTGCCGAGGGCTGCCACGGTAGCCTGACGAAACAGGTCATAAACAAGTTCGACCTACGAGGGAATAGCCAGCCTCAGACATATGGTCTAGGTCTGAAGGAGGTCTGGGAGATAGATCCTGAGAAGTTCCACAAGGGCCAGATCGTGCATTCTATGGGATACCCATTGCCGTCTGACACCTACGGAGGTGCTTGGATGTATCATTTCGGGGACAATCTTGTGAGCATTGGTTTGGTTGTTGCTCTGGACTACCCAAACCCTTGGATGTCACCGTATGGCGAATTCCAGAAGCTTAAGCAGCATCCGCTCTATAAATCCGTGCTTGAGGGTGGGAAGTGTTTATCCTACGGCGCGAAATCTCTGATCGAGGGCGGTTTTCAGTCCATTCCCAAGGTCGCCTTTCCGGGAGGAGCATTGATTGGCGATTCCGCCGGCTTCGTCAATGTGCCTAAAGTGAAGGGCACGCATAATGCCATGAAGTCTGGTATGCTGGCTGCAGAAGCAGCCTGGACGGCCCTGTCGGAAGGTGACTCTAGCGCCGTCTTCCTCTACAACTATGAGGATGCGCTGCGAAAGTCAACAATTTGGAAAGAGTTGAAAGAGGTCAGAAACATGCGCCCTTCTTTCCACAATCCTCTCGGCGTGTATGGCGGCGTTATGTACTCCGGTCTGGAAGCGTACGTGCTGAAAGGACGGGTTCCTTGGACACTGAAGCACAAACAACCTGACCATGCCGCGACGAAAACCGCCGACCAGTGTCCGAAGATTGAGTATCCCAAACCTGATGGGAAAATCACATTTGACATCCTGACCAGCGTTTCCCGGACGGGAACCAATCACGAAGAAGACCAGCCGGTGCACCTTCAAGTCAAAGACTGGGATGCTCATACTAGCGAAACTTGGCCTTCGTACAAAGGTCTAGAGAACCGGTTCTGCCCTGCCGGCGTCTACGAATATGTCGAAGACGACTCCAAACCGCTTGGCGTCCGGTTTCAGATCAATGCGCAAAAGTAAGCACTACTTTGGCCTTCTGATGATACCCTGTATGTACTGACCCAAAGTTAGCTGCATCCACTGTAAGACCTGCGATATCAAGGCGCCTCATCAAGACATCAATTGGGCTGTACCGCAAGGCGGCGAAGGGCCCAAATATTACAAAACGTAAGCTTCGGCATCATATTTATAGGCACATGGAGCCCCACGCATGACGTGGTTTGGAGTATTGGCATGTTATACCCTCGAGGGCGTCTCGCGTATCGAAAGGAAGCTCAAATTCAACTGTAGAACTTCAACTGTACATATTGATTTAAGCACGACCCTGGCATTACAAAAGCGCAAATGCATATTGGCCATTCACCATCGGCAAAATCACTATTAGACTGGATGCTTGATACCCCTTGTCGATAACCGAGTCATGGAGGTTATTAGATATTTCTATTGTTTGGTTCAGGGAGCGGCTGAGTCAGCCGCAAACGCGGAATTCCGGGTATAAGTGACTCAGCGGTCAACCTGCAACTTATACTTGACGGAGTTATTCGGTCGATATCAAGGAACGCGGGACACGTGAAGTCGCGAGGAGCACGCGTGGGTACCCGACTTGAACCCTTCGAGATTAAGTGCTCGTCTGGCCTCGGTACAAGTGCGCCGAGCCGGACTGGACAGCGCGATGAACGAGACGGTCGCGTCGGAGCATCGGTGCGGCCTGTGTAAGAGGACGTTCAAGCAGAGTACGTCTTTTCCTTGGTGTCTCATTTCTTTCTTTCTTTTCAGGTCTTGGTGTTTACTTACTATAGTGTCTATCTCTGCTTCCATCTTCGTTCTCCATCTATTAGTTTGGCAAGTGCAGATTGGGTGATTAAGTTCGAAGTCTTTGTTGACCTGACGCCATCATGTAGAGTCCTCGCTCGTGCGCCATGCGAAGAGATGCACCCTCGAGCCGACCCCCAGCTTGCGCCAGAAGGCCTGCAAGAGTTGCATTGCGGCTAAGGCACGCTGTGACTTGCAGCGCCCATCATGTGCGCGGTGTAGCGCGCGAGGCATCTCCTGCACATACGCGCGCCCAGCCAAGACGAGAGTCGGCCAGGAGCAGCGGGCTCCTGGCCCCGCCTCTACCACTACTACTGGTCCCGTGCTCGACCCCGGATCCGAGCCAGTCGATCCACAGCTTGGTGCGGAGCCGGATGCCCCGGGTATAGTAGATGTGGATGTCGACGTAAACGCAGACACGAATGACAACTTAAACGTCGGCGCGTACTTGGGCTGTGGATCGAGCTTCGCGATCGCCTCCTTGCCTGTGCCCGCTCACGGCTTAGGGTCGAGCATCTTTCCACCTGGTGAGGGTCTGGCTTCGGCGCCTGGGCCTGAACCTGTATCTTTACTGAGCTCCGGATCGGTGTTTGACATAGCGTATCCGGATTCATGTAATCTGAGTAGCGTTCCTCACCCACACAGCCATCACAGCGAAAGCTCCTATACCGGAAGTCTCAATGCTCCGGTCGATCTGGACGGTGGCAGCCCAGATGTAGACACCGGTCTACTCATGGGATCAGAAGCCACCGCATGTCAACTGACACCAGAAGAAATCAACTCTTTCTGCGTTGACCCCCCGCCCACGACGCCTGGTGTAAATACCCAAGACATCGAGCCGTGGATCGTGGCACTGGCCTCTAAACATCTAATTCCCAACTCTCCGGATCTGGTCCAACAAAGTGGTATATGACCTTCCCCTACCTCTTTTCCTCTACCTCCTCTACCTCAGAGAAAGCTAGTCGGCTTGGAGGGCGAATAGATCCCAGCTGACGCAGACCATTGTGGTACTTGGATGTAGCAGGAACAATCCTCCGCATCTTCCGGTCCTGGCCCCGTATGCTTGCCAAGGGCATCTCGCTCCCGCCGATAATCCACTTATCCCAGTTCCGTTTCGATGTCGAGGATGGTCGCTGCGAGACGATAGAGATGCCGAAGCACATTGCGAGGTGCATCACGCTATGCAAGATGTGGGTAGGGCAGGCCGAAGATTCGTGGCAGATCGTCCAAGAGGCTGCTAAGAGAGAGGCCGAGTCTATTTTGACGAAGGTGTGTGATCTCTCAGTCTCGTCTTTCTACCCCCACCTTGAACAAAATGGATTTGTCGACGAATCGCTCGAGACAGTCGCTTGCGTGCACGCTCTAGCTACAGCCTCTGCCGTTCTGCCGTTGGCATATTCTTGCTAGATGAGCCGAGGAGACTATCACGAGGCTACCCACCTGTTACAAAATATTGCTAACGAAGTTGGGTCCCTATATAGTATCATACATACGACGCCCCAACATTACTAGCCGCGATGCAGAGTCTAGTCATGCTTATCGTCATCCTCATATTCCCCTCCAACCGGCAGGGCACATTATCGGTGGTGCCGGAACATCTATTCGAAGCGGTCCAGCACATGTCGAACCACGTACTCTCGACAGGGATGCTGCTGCACGAGGAGGCGTCGCACGTGCGCCCGCCCATGCGCATCTGGTCGCACATCGAGAGCAAGCGGCGGACGCTGCTGTCCATGCACTTCCTGCACTGGGGCTACTGCGCGTACCACGGCCTGCGGCACTTCAACTGCCTGCGACTAGGGCGCATGCGCGCCCCCGGCCCGAAATGGCTCTGGCAGGCCACCGACGAGGAGATGTGGTCCAACCTCTACGCGCGCTGGCTCGCGCAGTGGGACGGCAAGGAATTCATCCAGGCTGAGTTCTTTCTTATTGAGAAAGGACCCGTCATGGATGCTAGGGTGGAAATGTGGCTGGAGGACGCGGATGAATTGGGGATTATGATCATGAGTATTGGTGAGTATTTTATTTTCTGCGCCCTTTTTAAGCTTGGCGAGATTGGTTGCTGATTGTCGGTCGCCTTTAGTGAATGCTTCTCAGAGAGATTTATCGACGATTAAAGATGCGGAGGATAATATTATCGGGTAGAGCCGAGCTTGGTAAAATGATGGAGAGAATTGTGTCGCTCAGTCTCGGATAGACTGGGAGAGAGATTCACGCTGAGAAAATCTCGCACGATTGATCCTCGTGTACTTTAACATTTGGGCCTGCTAAGGGCAAGTAGAGGTCTATACTAGGTCTTCTGCTATGAGCTACGTTGGGAACTTTTGGAGTGTTGGTATGGTATTGGGATTACTTCAACCAGGACTTAGTCAACACCACCAGGGCATGATATGTGCTTGTCACAGATATATACTGTTATTATCTAATTGTGCAATAGAAATATCCTTTCTCCACATACACATGAACCAGTCCAGTACTTCACACATCCCATCGTGATCAGCCACATTCAGGTATCCATTCGCATATCAAAACCCCTGCTGCGCATGCCACTTGTCCTCCCACCCGGGGAACCACGGACTCTCCCCCAGCGTCCTGGGCTCCCAACCGCTCTCCATCAGTCCCTTATCCATCTGCTCCTTCTCGTACTCCTCCAACGCAGGCACGACGACGTGTTCCGTATGCCAGGTATTCTTGTACTTCATCATGTTCTCTTTCCCGTGCCTGAGGACCTGGAGAATGAGACTCGGGACGTAAGGTTCGGTGCGGAATTCCTCGATCGGCGTGAACAAGGCCTTGAAATTGAATACGATACCGCCGGAGAGAGGGAGTCGCCGGAGAGTCTGCCAGTCTACGCGCAGGTGCATTTGAGATCGGCGGAGGTGAGGGTCTTGGATTGAGCGGTAGGCTTCGTGGGGGTCCCCTGGCGGCATGTAGAGGGGTTCGTCGACTTCTAGGCCCCAGGAGCCGCGCTGGATGGGTTCTGTGGAGGGAGTTAGTATGAGAGGGAGGGATTTATGCTCGTAGTGAGTGTCACTCATCACGAGAAAGCGATGATTTGGGGAAGGGGGAGGAGTCTTTAATTAGGGGAAACGGCAAATTCAAATACTTACTATTCGTTGGCATTTTGGAGAAGAATCTGCGAGAAGGCGTTAGCATCAATGAGCTTCACATCTTCAAAGTCGCGGATATTGAGGACTATAATTTCCAGTGAAGTTGGGCGAGCACAACTTACCGGTCGAGACTGAACTGTATCTTATTATAATCGGGAATAGGCTGATGAATCTCATGCAGCTTAAGGCCAATCTTCGTCGCCACATTCCACCCCAGCGCCGAGCATATGATGCCCGCGCGGAAGACATAGTACCCGGTATCGGGATCGCGCAGCGTGATGGCGAAATCCTCGGGGACGTGGTCGAGGAGGATAAGGAGGGGGTGTTTCTCCCGCACATTCACCCTTACGCCGAGGATCTTGTTCTCAAGCCATAGGTTGTCTTCCGATAGCGCGAAGTACTGCGGATACCGTGCGCACAGGAACTGTATGGCCATCTCCATGAGCTCCTTGCACGCGAGCTCGGAGCCGGGAAGCCATTGCAACACGTCGGAGCCGTGCTTTGCGTAGAGCTCCTTGCGCTGCGCTATGCGTGTCTTGTAGGTAGATTCTAGCTCGATCCACCCTGTGGCATCACTCGAGTCAATTACTGCTGTTCTGAGATATTCGGGACGGGTTGATGTGTCTACGGCTTGAAGCGACGAGTTTGTGGATCACTTACAGTCGGGTTCGAGTCTCGTCAAAGCTGTATCATGTTCTTAGCACTGGTATAGACAGTTCTAAAACGCTAGGAAAGCTGGATGCGGCACTCATACACATTGTCTGATGGTATGGCCATCTGAACGGCCTATAGGGACGTGGTTTGGCTTTGTCGATGTCGAAATTCAGGTATGGGATTGGCATAGGAACGCCCGATAGAGTCGCATAGTCTGGAAAATTCCCCAATGCCCGGATCTCTCGAATAGAGAATCCGGAATAGACGTGCTTCGACTCGTCCGCATTGATATAGTCTTCTTCAAACCTCAACAGCGACTTCTCAAACGCTTCTTGAGTGAAAGATAGACTGCTTAGAGCTTTCTGCTGGGCCAGCGACAATTTTGGCAATAGCGACTTGAGCTGGTCTCTTTGCGAGGGCGGGAAAGCTGTCACAAGATCGCCAGTGTACGAGGCCAACGGTCTTGAAAATGGCTGATTCTCAAGTGACGGTGTCGTTGGACGGCTTGAAACTTTGGTAAACCCAAGTCTTCTATAAACCGCATTCAGTCGAGATGATCTGAGTACCGTAAGAGCAATACCAGATAATAAAAGGACCAGCGGTAGCCAGCCTGGGACTATTGACGCCATCGTGTGTCTGAACTACCTCGGTAATCAAGTTGCAACAAGGAAGTACATGCGGGGTTGAGCTGATCATATATATATTTCCAGCGTCTCCCGCTACCTCTCATACAATCATACAATTGATGAAATGAGTGTTGGATGTGTGACACAAAACATCCTCACGAGAAGATTCATGACGACACGAATTCTACCGTGGAACTGGCATATCACCCCCAATATCAATCACGACCACCGAGCTTCGGATGTACTGAGATCCTATTGCGGGGAGTCAAGACCCCAATCGAATGGTCGGATCTGCAACTGCGGGCTCCCGAAAGATAACTTAGCGCATCGTTTATCTAATCATTGCGTTGAGGCCATGCCAATGCCGTCTTGGCTTCATCGGGGTCACCAATCAGCGTGCATAGGATGAGAATCCCTTGCCTAACGGGCGGATCTGGGGTTGGGTATCTAGATAGATAGACAGACCGGTATTGAGACATCGGCGGGCATACGGCGTTCGATATTTGTTATGTTATCACTTCTATCCTCTGCTTGACTCCAAGATTATATTTCATGTTTCTGTTTCCACCAATGTTCGGCGCTGCCCTCGCTCGATCATGTGGCTGCACACACCAAAGCCTAAGCTAAGGTCGTGCCGCCTAAAAATAACCATCTAATGAGAACCGCCCTGGTACCGCTGTTGGCAACTCGGTAATTAAGACCAACGCATGTTTCCCAACTAAAAAAACCGTGAAGGGAAACATACGCCCGGTCTGGAATCAAAAGCCAACAAGCCTAGACCGGTTATACCGTTCTGAGTTTGGGATGGAAATGAAACCCTAGCTGAGCTATGATACGCCGCTTATGGATCATATAGTGTGAATTCCAGGCCGCCGGAGTACGGCAACACAAGAGAACGGTATGCGTTTCGATGAGTTTTAATGTAGTTGTGAAAGTCGTCGTAGCCCTGTGCAGACGAGACAACATTATCAGATACAATCACCGCGCCCTTCTTGAGGTTGGGTTCCAGCAAGCGAAGAGCTGGCACCACCATCGGGGTCCAGACTACAAGTAAATATGTCAGTTACGTCGGTCGATATAATGGTAAAGTAAAACAGATGAGCCAACTTACTATCAAAAAGCACGAAATCGATATCCTGGGGCAAGTCAGAAGCCAGTGTCTGTCGCAGATCGCCTTCGCGCAGCTCGATCCACGGCTCTACTTCGTCTCCCGCCTCCTTCCAATGCTGGCGCGCCAGAACGGCCTTGCTGGGCTCGTATTCTGTGGCAATCACTCTCGCACTCTTTCTCATCTGTGGGCACAATCTTGACGCATTCTGCCCGACCGCCAAGGCCAAGTAGATAGTACTGATGCCGAAGCTGGTGCCTGCTTCGACGATGCGCGTAGCCGATAAAGTGCGACAGAGGTGGTATACGAACAGGGCCTTGTCTTGCTCCAATGCTATCATTTCTATTCAGAAAAACGGATCAGTAAAATGTGCTTATGAAGATAGAACCTCAGCATTTTCAGTGAACAGCCTCAAAAGAAAACGCGAGCACATGGCACGGGGCAAGAAAATGAATGGAAAATGAACTATTCAGAGATACGCACTGTCTTGCATCAAATCATCGAACTGACGCTGATAGTCCGCCAGCGCAGCGGCGTCGCCGGCATCGCCTTGTTTTTTCAAAGCCTTGAGCGCCGTCCATTTCCCGTCCGGCCCGTTCAATTCTTCCTCTTGAGCAAGCGAATTGGAGTGTAGGCGAAGAAGCAAAGATTTAACGCGCTCCGACGCATCTAGCGTTGAAGACGGATCGGCCGGAACTGGCGCCATCTTTTAGACGTATGCGATTAGCTTAGATATTAGTTAGATACTTCGTTTATTGTTCGCATCTGCTCGGGGCAGACGGGGGATTCAAGATGTCATTTAAACTACACGCCGGCGGCCTCGCTTTTACCCCATAAAGCCGGAGCCGGTGCCGAAAAGCAAGCCAATGAGTCTTATAAGTTAATGAGTCACTTATAAAGGCCCACGATAGCCGAAACTGCCTTTCCCCGCATCGGCGCTACGGCTACGTACGTCAACGCTAAGTAATGGATGCTCTTCGGGATTTGACCCTGACAATAGAAGGGCGCGTTGATGCGCCGGACAACGCCGGATAACGTAGCGGCTAAGTTTGATATGACGAAGTGCCCTTGATTTTGACAGTAATATCGACTTTTAAATATTCCGAGGTTTGTAGGGCGTTGCTATTGTCCTACAACATGTAAGATAATTGTGCCCGGATGTCCGTAGAGGCCGAGCAGCCGGCCGAGTGCGATATGTAAAATTACCACAGCTTTGAAGACGTTAATGTCGCGGGAAAAATCGACCCTGTATCAATTGATTATATTCTCGATCTCTCAAGATCGCTTTTCTGCGCTTCTACTATCTGGCTGCTCACTTCTGGCAATTAAATGGAGAGTTGGATTGAGTATCTCGTGTTTGTCGCAAAGCCGTCGTAAGAACAAACCTAAATAGCGATCAGTCTAATTAACGTACTATCGACTTATACATAGATTACATACCTGAGTAGATATTCGGCGTTCTCGACAAGCATGGCGAACTGTACCAACGTAAGCTCTATGTCTTTTTAACCGCTAGAATCCGGAAGATGTAAGGAAAGCAGTTATTTTTTCTCGCGATATCTGTGTACAGGTCTTCTTTTCGATGTGTACCTTCCGCATAACCCTGCTGTCTATACGTCGAACTAGGGGCGGTATCCAAATATTTATCAACATCTTCACTCTATGAAGCTGGGAAAGTTCTCATACTCAACCGTCAAGAGTGTCGGTAGACGCACCCCAGAGCATCACGAATGAAATTCCGTTGTTTCTAAGAAGACCTGCCCTCCTAATTGCAAGATATGAAAGAAACAGCTTCAAACCATATCACTTTTTTCACCCCCAAGTAGAAACATAAGTATCAACAAAGGTCTAGGTGCGTCGATGTCGTTTCTGCCTGGTGTTGAGACTATGTCTGTCGTACGTTCTTACTCGTATCATCTGCGTTATTGATGATAAGAGTGTTAACGAGCAACAAGAGAGAAGAATTTCAGGTTGATCTCTACTGTCACTATAAAACTCTTCAAGCATTGAAATCGGGAGGACCGCCTTGGTAGCCCAATGTGATATATCAGAGCCGTGTTGTTGGTAAACCCGGGTGCAGGTTCCAGATATTGCGGCTCAGGATATTCTAGCACCTAATGAAATAGGTAGGTTTCGGCTTACTCATACACGTGCAGCAAGGCCTTCACCTAAGTCGAATCAATCTCGATGACTTGTAACGGCAGTTATTATTGAGTTTCTGTTTTAAGTGATCAAGATACGGGTTTTAAGGTATCTATAGACAAGCCAAGGCGCGACGGCCCCGATGATTATTTTTCCAGTTATCTAAATACAATCTGCTGAACACGATGTTCAATGATCAATAGTATATACATGAAGGGTATCATCCACCAATTCTAATACATTATAAATAAATTTAAGGGAACTTGGTGCCAGGGTACTTGGCAAGTTCCATCTGGAGACCGCTCTGGATGACATCGTATAGACGGTGTCCAGTGGCGTTGAAGCCGGGAACGTTGTAGGTACCGAAGTCCTGGATGAAGGTGTTGTAGATAGCATCAGCCTTGGTGGCGGCCATCCAGGTGAAGGTGGCGTTGGTGCCTCGGAAGAGGGTATCGTTAGGGAACTCCTTCAGGATGTTGTCGTAATCCTTATCGGGGATGAGAGGGCTTCGGGGGCCGGGGAACTCGAAGCCAACACTCTTGATGATCCATTGCACTTGGATGCTCTTGAAGTCAGGAATATCGGAGATGGCCTGCAGCGCAATGGCATCGTAGACCCAGCCGATACGGGTCTCGTCCCATTGGCGTTTCTCGCAAGGGTGGTCGGCGATGAACTTCATGGCACCGACACCACCGTCAACTTCGAAACGGTGCTGCTTGGTGACCCAAGGAGAGTCAGGGCGCACTGTTGGTATAGAGTGTTAGCAATGCTGAATATCAGAGAGCCTGCCTTCGTGGAGAGAGAATAACATACTGTCCCAGCCCAAGTCGTGGAGAAGAGTGCCAACGGCGTGAGCCTCAAGATCGATCTGAGCCTTCAGGGTGTGGTTGGCGTTGAAAGCAGCTACTCCCCACAGCCATGATCGCATGACATGGTTGTATAGGTAAGGCTGAAGGGGGATGAACTTCTTGACTTCCGCAATGGCATCACGGACGAGCTGAGTGTCGACGACCTCAAGACCGGCGATCGTGGTCGTGGGCAGCTTCTTGCTGTGGTTAGGGGCAGCAATAGCAGTGCCGGCAACAGCCAGGGCGGAGACGATAGTCGAAACCTTCATCGTGATGTTTGTTTGTATGTGAAAGTCGAAGATGGGACGGAGGTGAGAGACGAAAAACAGCTTCTACTTGGCGAGGCGTTCGAGTCCTTCATATAGGGAGGCATCCTTCAGTTCCTTCAGCTCGCTCGCGTAGAAGCATACGATCGAATTCGCCAAGGCACCTCATATTACGCCTGTCTGGGGCCATAGAATCATGCATGATGCCAAATCCTTTTTTTAGTGCAGTAAGATTCGAGATGATCAAATTGTGCATACTACAGCGAAGGGAGCTGCCTGAATAAGCACGTATCTCGCGCTGGCGTAGCATTCCCTCAGCAGGCAAAGCGGATCTGGAGGTTCGAGAGGCATTTGAATTACACGTTACTACACAAGCCCGTATGCAAATTCCTATTGGCTGACCACGTCTCTCACAGCTCGTGGGGATAATTCCGGGCTGCAGGGTTATTGACAAAGACCAGGGTACGGACACTAGCATAAGTGTGGGTTAGTGTAGATGCGTTTGTGCGCTACCCAGATGTGCCCTGTTCATTGCATTGAGCATGCAAAGAGCGGTTACACCGTAATCAGCCAATATAGAAAGGTGTTGTGCAGATCGGTCAAGAGTTCGCTGGGTTTAGGCGCATTGTTGGGAGTGACAATGGCTGAATTATACAACTAAAAAGATACAGACAAGAACACTTAGAACTATGATCACAGTAAGCCTCCGCCAAACAAGAGCACTGCACCAAGTAGACACCAGTACTTGCGCAGTTTGATTGGAACGCGTCTTCAGAAGCATAAGCCGGTAAGACAATTGTTGTTGATGCCAATGCCAGGTTGGCCAGCCGTTCATTACGCTATCCAACTCAGAGGACGCGCTACAACAATAGCTGGTACCGTACACTACCAAGTACAATAGCAGGTATTCCACTTCGAATATTTGAATTCCAAGTTTAATCCTGCGTCACCAAGCAGCGCACTAGTGCATTATGCCCTAGAGACCTTCTTATGTATTCTCTTATGTACTTACTCAGACTCTTCAATACTGTAAAAACTAGGGACCTGTCAACTCAGATCGTGTATGCGTATCATTTCAGTTGCCGTACACTACAGACTGATGGGAGTAGTGTACGGAGTAGTGTACACTAGGCTAGGTTCTAGATTGTGGCTTATAGGTAGTCTGAGATCGGAAACTGCCGTGGGATAGACCGCTGTTCAATTCCAGCGGATTATACGGTACAGCACCATAATATCTAGTGTTTACGTACTCGATGAGTCTCGAACTTATCTCCCTGTATCCAGTCTAGCTAGGAATTGAAAGGCTTGTTGTGCTCCAGCTAGGGTTTTCCGTGGAGATTCCCCAGAGCGGTCAGAGCGGGACATACCGTAGTGTAGGCAACTTAGCAGGGCCGCTTTAAAGCTTCTCTCGTATCTTGCAAATTTGGCCGGGCCACCCTAGAACCCTGGAATTACCCCTGCTGCGTTCGCGGAATTATACAAATGGGCCTCTACGGCAGTTACGTCAAACCCCAATAAATATCGCTTCATACTACTTATCCAAGTAGTATAATTATTGGAGAAGCCAGAGAAGAGATCATACTGGACAGTAAGTCATTCAAATCCGTCCCGAAGCGAGCATATTGTCCCGGGCGTAACGGACTGCCGGGTGCGCATCGAGGCTCCAGCAGTGGTACGGTGCCCCAGGAACACACACGTGGAATGCAATGTGTATGTATGCATGTGGGTAGGTAGTGAAGCGAGTGGATAGGCAGTGTAAGGTACGGAGTAACATACTGCACTCAGTAGGCATTATTCTACCCAACCTCAGTGTTGATCCCAGGGTAAGACAGGACCTATCAGCGAAAAGGAGGGTAGAGATATAGCGTAGTATACACTGGGGCTGGTCGGCTTCAGCTCTCATTGGCTCAGCTTTTCTAAATATGAACCACGGCAACACAGCAGCAGCTGCGATGATGACAAAACAGTAATCCACGTGCATATCTCATTTCTCAATGACAAAAACTCCAAAATGACCGTGCATGGCGGCGACGAGGCTGCTTCCCGATAACTTCACCGCCGCAGCTTCTTCAACACTTGGTTTCTCCAACTCGGTAGGTATGGTCAGGCTCTCGCATACTTATTGAGCCTGATCTGTCTCCAACTTACGAAATAGAATTGCTTGTTTTGCCACTCGATCTTTTGTCGTTGCCGAGAGGAAGTGCAGAAAAGTCTCGGTCGCGTCGTCTTACGAGAGCAATGATTCTGCCAAGCCCCTAAGAACGATTAGCCCATGTCATCAAGTTGGCACCAATCCGGTCAATTTACTGAATGAGTGTGTTTACACAACATGCCGGTAGATAGGCAAACGAGAACGTGCTGGTTCAAGCCGTCCTGGCCTCTGTCCTGGCCCTTTTCACGCCACCCAGCGACGCCGTGACGGGCAAGTTCCGTTCAGAGTGGTGCAGCAATAGTGTTTTGCCAAGAGCCGCCGCGATCCCTCCCACGTCAACGGCGCGGTTGACGACATCGGCACCATGGCTCTTAGCATCCTACGCTATGCCCTTCCACAAGGCCCAGCCCTACCTATTCGCTGAAGGCCTACGAATAATAATACCTAACTGCGCCGTATTCGTGGAATACGGGGGCTCCAGTCGGCAGTCTTCTACGAGCAATGTCGTGTAATCCCAAGGGCGACAGGAGACGGGACATGAACTCTCCGTATAATCGCCCTCCCATTCTACACTAAGTACTCCGTAGGTACGGAGTATCTGGCCATTAGTAGCTGTTTTTGTCCGCAATTTCTTCCAACACACGCTGCGAAGTATAGCAGAAGTTTATACACTAGAAGACCGATTCTACTATTCGAGCCGCGAGAACGATGCAAGTTCGGGGGCTTTTTGAAAGCCCCTATTATATGCGGCATGCTGCAGGTTGCACGCTGCACCTGCAGCTAGCAAGCCAATGAGAAGTGCCCAAATCCAACGATCGAGTCCCATCCGTAGGACGCTCCTAAGCTGGAAGAATACAACAATCAATGCTCGTCGCCTTGTCTTTTTCGGCTTCTTCATGGATGACAAGACAGTGAATGGTAGGCGTTAGGTACATCTGAATTGTAAGTAACTAGGTTAGTGCATGCGATAAAGGTCTTACTATTTTCTTAAGGGTCTGTTATCGATCGAGCGGTGTCACAAATTTGACAGATGTGGCTTGAGACTCTGGAGCCGCGATAGCGTATAGATCTCGGAATATCCCGTGAATTGCCATAACGATTCTTACGTGCAGTACACTCGCGCTAGTGTTCTGTTTTTGACATCAACACGAGCTATGCGAGCCATTACAATAGACGTCAAAGCAGCAAAGGCGTTGAAAGCTTTACACTAAGCTTCTCGTGCCACTCATTGCTGCCGTAAGCTTTCGAGGTATCAACTGTCGGATTAACGAGATTGCAACTTAAGAAGTGGCAAAATCAAGGCAGCGAAAACAGTTCGGCATCACGAACCAGGGGTATCATAGTAATGAGGGCGGCTTGGCAACGATCAAGTACCAAATGAGTTAGGAAATACTGCCTCCAATGCAAGGTTGACAGGAGTGTAACGCTATGCACCCGCGGCAGCAGGCAGCCAACCTTCCTAGCGAGCCGATGTCCTCTACACTAGTTCTTGACCCCCGGTCCTTCAATTTCCTTCGCCCTCGCCTCCTTCTCTTCTTATCGCTTTGCTGTCGATCTCTTCAAGGCCAGCCGTATTACTGGGGGTAGCAGTTGTGCCATGCATTAGCTTAAGTAATCCTATCCGTTGCGCGTGCATCAGGATCCAGTAACGGCGCGCCTAGATAGATCTGTACCAAAGAGTATCTCTTAAAAAACCTGTATTGCTGCATCCTAAGACTTGGCATTCTTCTAGGGCGGTGTAAACAGCCGAACGTTTGAAGGTTTCACGGTGCAAAACATCTGTGGCAGAGCGCTAGGGTTATGATTAGAGATCTCAAAAGTTGAGTAAACTCTAATTGATAAATTGGATGGTAGTATATCTGCGTACTACAGAGTATTCTAACTGCTTAATTCAACTACGTTCAGTTTAAATAAGAACTAAGTTCGAGGGGGATGAAGCGGACCACCCTTAGAACCGGACCGCCTGTCCAAGCTAGCTGTATTAAGTATAGGGGCTCTATTTTTAACTTAATTTAATATTACTATAATATAATTAAGAATTTTTAAATAGGTTTATATAGGTTATTTAAATCTGTTATTTAATATATAATACTTTTAATTTAATTTGTAAAATTAAAATATTAAACTTGTTTAAAGTAATATAACGTTATATTTTTAATTTAATTATTATAATGTTTTTTATTTAAATAAACCAGTTATTAATATTTATTATAATTTTAACCCGTTTAATTAATTTTAATTATTTTATTAATTATTTTAAAATATTAATTTCGGTTTTAATTATAATTAATTAATAAGTTAAAATATTAATACTTTTGTTTATTTTTATAAAAGGGCAAGCTAGGAGAACAAAAGTCTTATAGTTATAATACTGCTAACTATAGTTTATAATATTACCGATTATTAACCGAATAAAGCCCGGTTATATAACATATATTTGCGAGCTTATTATATAATTAATTTTTAAATAAAAATAATTTAAATATATTATTTTTTAAAATCCGTTGATTATTTTATAAAACTATTACGAATTATTATATTAAATTTTTTATATTTTTTTATTTTTATATTTAAAAATTATAACACGATAAACGGACAATTAAAAAGTAATAAGTCGCGAATTATTAAACGATTAAATAATAATTACGACAATTTTAATAAATTAATATAAAACGATATAGTTAATTTTAATAACGATTATAACGATAACTAATTTAAAAAAACAATAAAAAATAAAACATTTTTATTATAATTAAAACTTAACGTAAAACAACCGTAAAACGTTTATTTAAAAGTCGAATATATATTATTATAAATATTATAATTAATAAAATAAAACGCGAAATTTAACGCGTAATTAATAAAACTATTTAATTTAATAATTAATCGTATTTTAAACGAAAATAATACGAAAACTTTTATTTATAATTATAAAAAGTTTATATAAAACGTTATAACGGTTAAAATAAAAAATTAAATAACCGTTATTAAAAAAAATAATCGGTAAAAATTAAACTATAATAACGTTATTTAAATTATATAAATTTTAAAACAAGTTATTTTTAATATTTAAATTAATTAAAAATCGTATTATAATATATTAAAATATTAAAATACCGAATCGGAAATTATATTAAAAAACTTTTAAAAGTTTATTTAACGTAAAAATATAAACCCCGAATTTTTTAAACGTATTTTTTAAATATAATTAATAAAAATACGTTAAAATAAAAAAAAAACGTTACGAGATTTTTTTTTTAAATAATAAGTTTTAATCCGTAAATTAAAAAAAAAGTATTAATTTAAAAATAACGCTTAATTAACGTTTAATTATTAATATAAACTATAAAAAAATATTAAACACGTATTAATTTAATAATAAATATTATTAAAAAATATTATAATTATATCGTATAAAATAAAATAATAATAAAATATATAATAAAATAGACTAATTAAATCGTTAAATAAATAATTATATTCTGATAATTTTTCGAACTAATAAATATAAATTTAAAATATTTAAACTAATAATTAAAAAAAACGATTTCGTAATTAAAACGATTAAAAATAAAACGCCGATTATAATAAGTTTAACCGAATAATTAAATTTTAAAAACTTTAATATTATTATTATAAAAAATACGACTATATTATTAAAAAATATAAAAAAAATAAAAAAATATAAAAACGAATAATTATAAAATAATTAATATTTAATTTTCCGTACTCGTATAATTTAAATAAATTTAAAACGTTCGTATTAAAACCGATTAATCGGATATTAAAAAAAAATTAAAAAAAAAATTAAAATAAAATAATACGTTTAATTTATTTTAATCGAAAATTTTTAAACGTTTAATTTAAATAAACCGTTTAAAACAATAACAACTTTTTATTTAAAAAAAAACCGGCTATTAAAAAATATACTAGTAAATATAAATACGGAAATTTAAATAAACATTATATATAAAAATTTAATTAAAAAAAATTCCGTTTAATTAACGTTTAAATTTTTTTTATTAAAATTTAACAAAAAAATATTATATTATTAAAAAACATATAAAATAACGTTAAAAATAACTAACGTTAATAATACGTATAAATCGTTTATATAAATATTTTTTATAATATATTATAATTAATTAACGTTTAAATTTTTATTATTTAAACCGGGTATAAAAAAACTAAAAATTATTTTAAATATAACGTTTAATAATTAATATTTTAATAAATTCGAAAAAATCGATTTAAAAAAATTCGTTAATATAATAATCGGAAACGAATACGTTTATATTATTAATTTTATATACGTAAAATTAAAAAACGAACTTTAATTTAAAAAAATCGATAATAATTTTAATTTAAAAAAATATTATAAATCGATTTATTTAAATATTTATAAAATTTTTATTAAATATATTCCGAATAAAAAACGAAAAAACTTTTAATTTAAAAAAAAAATAAAACACGTTATCGATTTTATTAAAAAAGTTAAAATACTGTTTAAATTTATTTATTTTATAATAAAAACTTAATAAAAAATGTTTAAAAAATATTTAATAAAAAACTAATAATTAAAAAAGATTTATTATTCGAAAATTAACATTAAAATATTTATATTATTCGTATTAAAAAAATAATATTATATAATTATATATTAATTATCGAAATTTAAATAAAGTTATAATAAAAAATTATTATTTATTATTTTTAATATCGAAAATTATAAATTAATTAAAGTTTGTATAAATATTTTTTAAATTAAACTTACGGAACGTTTATTATTATATTTATATTAAATTTAAAAACGAATAAAAAACCGTTTTCCGAATATAATATAATTATTTTAAATATATAATAATATTATTCGAACTTATTAACGTTTTTATAATTTTTTAAATTTATATATATAAAATATTAACCGGGTTAATCGATTATATTTATATAATTTATTTAAACGATATAATAATTTTTTCGGAAAATATAAAAAAATATAAAACTTATTTTTAATTAATTTATAAACGATTAATATAATACGAATTATACGTTAAATTATTAAAATATAAATTTTTTAAAATAAAAATTAAATTTTTAAAATTTATTATTAATATAAAAAGTATTAAAATAAACTTTCGGAAAATAAACGTTATCCGAAAATAATAAATACTACGTTTAATTTATAATATATAAATTTTTTTAAAATTTACGAATTTTTATCGGAAATTTATCGTACGATATTTGTAAATTATTATTTTTATTATAACTTTATTAAAAAAACAAAAGATTATTATTTTAACAAAGTTTTAATAAATAAAAAAAACTTAATAAACGTTCGAAAAAATTAAAAACGTTTTTATATTAACGATTATATTTTAATATTAAAATAATCGTTTAAAAATACGGGTAAAAATAAACGTTTTTATATAAATAATATCCGGGATATTGTTTTAATTATATAAGTTAAAATAATACCCGGTTGTTTATTAATTATAAAAATTAACCGATATAAAAATATAATAAATTATAAAATAACAAAAATTATTTATTATAATTAAAAATTACGAATATTAATATTAATATTTAAAAAATATTATTTATATATTTATTATATAAATAAATTATATAGTTTTTTATAATATAATCGATTTTTTAATACGCGATTTTCGAAAATAATTAACCCGATAAATTTATAAATTAATTTAATTTAATTTCGAAATTAAATATTAATTAAATATTATTAACCCGGTTAATAATATATTAAAACGTTTTAATTATATAACGGGTAAAATTTAATATAACGATATAATTTTAACGTTAAAAAAAAACTATAATATAACGATCGTTATAAAAAAGTATTTATAAAATACAAGTAAGTTTTAATAAAGGTTAAAATTAGTTTATATTTAAAGTAAAATATTAAATAGATTAGAATAATATATTAATAAAATGTTTAATCGTTAAAAGGTTTTTTTTAATAATTAAATTTTAAAAATTAATTAAAGTTTAAATTAAATAACGAAAAATAAATAACTAGTTATATAAAAGGTTATTATAAATATATAAGTATTTTTTTTTATTTAAATATATTAAATTATTTAAAACGTCGGAGTGTTACGGTTTTTTAATACGTTTTATTATCGTTTTATCTTTTTTTTTTATTCCGGCGCTTTTTGTACTTTTTTAAAAGTTATGCTTTTTATTATTAGTATATTTTTTTAACCGTACGTTTTTTCGGTCGTTCTATTTTAACACCCCGCGTTAAATTTGTTTAATAAATCTCCGTTTTATTAGTTCGTAATATTTTTTTTTAAAGTTGTTGTTTATAATAACCGTTGTTTAATAAGTGTTTTTTTTTATTTTTATATAAAAATAATAAATTATTTTAAATTTATTTCGCGCGTTTGTTATATTAGTTATACGGAAGAGTTTAATATCGAAATAGATTTTTGTATTTTTTATGTTTAATTTAATAAAAAATGTTTTAAGATTTTATTTACTAGTTGTTGCGCTTTTTATATTAAGCGTAGTTACTCGTGTAAAATACCGTTTTTTTTGTTTAATTTAGACGCTGTTACCCGCGTTCGTCGTAAAATTCGCGACTAATGTAAAAAAACTCGTACGGAGTTCCGTTTTTTTCGATAATTTTTCGAAAAAAAAAAACGTTTCGATTTAAAAAAAGCATAGTTTTGTTTAAAAAAAACTTAGTTTTTTTTTAATCGATTATAACTAAGTTGGATCGGTTAAAAAAAACAAAATAAACTATTAAAAGTTCGCGGTTTCGAAATAATAAAAAAATTAAAAAAAAAAAAACGTTATAAAAAAGAAAAAAAACGATTAAAAAAAAACAACGTTAACAAACGTTAGTTTTTAACGTTTTTTTATTTTTTATTTAAAATTTTTTAAACGTTTATTTTTAATTAATAGATCCGCTTTTAATTTTAACCGGTTAAAATATTAATAATAAAAACTTGTAATAGTTTAAGTCGCGTTTGTTAAATACTTTATTAGTTCTTAAATATTATATATATGTAAATATTTTTTTTATTTAATTAAATATTCTAAACTATCGTTCGTTTAACGTAAGTTTAATATTTGTTTAATATTGTATTTTTTTTTAATTCGGTTTAAATTTTAATTTCGAGTTTCGTATTTTCTAATACTAGTTTTAATAATAAAATATAAATAATTTTAAATATTCGTATTATTTTTAATAACAAAAGTTAATAATTTAAATTTAATAAAACTTTTACGATTTTAAATAGTTTTAATTTTTTAAAATCGA